>JAGXJF010002438.1:0-178868 GCA_019208055.1 Stipa capillata
AGCCGGTGTGCCGAAATGCTCCAAGTCGGCAATTGGGGTGCCGACATGCAAAGGAACTCGGCAAATGGGCTGCCGACAAGTCCTTTTTCGCACCCGGGCTGCCGAATTCGGTGGCAATCGTCGAACCGTTTGCCGAATAGCCCTATTCGGCTTTTGGTTTGCCGACTGTGTGAGATTTGTGATAATTTTTCAAACGGTGTTATACTTCTGTGATTAACAGAAAAAAAATATTTTTTTAAAAAAATTCTACTTTGGGAAGCAGATTTGGAAGACATGAACCGAGCAGTTGATCAGAAACGCACAATCGCACAATCTAGCTGGCCAATCAGTACTCAATATAGGACTGATTGAGCAATTCCGAACTCCTAACCTGAAAATCAATTTGCCCCAAATATCACATTAGCATAGACCAACAGAATAACTAGGTTTTGTTCAACACGAGTTGCAATCATCTATTCCAATTTATTCACATCGACATATCCACCCATCCACCACCCCCATCTCCTTGCATCAACACTCCCCCACCCCAAAACGCGAAGCACATAGAAGGAAGAGAGCCCTGGAGAACCCTTCGGTGGAGCGAGACGCGCTGGCGGGTGCAACGGCTGTGGAGCACCCGCCGCTCTCGGTGTTCTCTTCGGGCCATGTGGCCCGCGGCCGCCGTGCTCCTCACCTCGCTCGCCTTCCTCCCACAGGCCACGCAGCGCAGGCTCCGGCCCTGGCAGCAGCTGCTCTGCCTGGAATCCCCCGATCACGCCGCGGACACCGAGCTCGACCTCTACCTCGTACACGTCGACGCCAACCGCGCCAAGGAGGTCGCCGACACCGTCATGGCGCTGTTCTTCCGCCTCCTCGGGCCGCACCCACCTCCTATCCCGCAACAACTCCTCCTCCACGCCGTCCGCTGGGTGGTTCCGGAAGCAGAGGCAGAGCAAGGAAGTGAGAGGCGGCTGTAGGAGTGGGAGACTGCGGGGTGCCGGCCGCCGGGTGTGGACTGTTACTGGGAAGGGAGAAGAGGACGGCAACGCACCGTGGACGTGGAGAGGTAGCTAGGTGTAGCGTGGAAAGGGAGAGGTCGAGAGGGTTCGGGAAGCAGATGAAAGGTGGTTGCGGCCAGGAGTGCAGGGTGCAGGATTTTGGGTTTGAGGAGTACGGGGATTTAGGATTAGCTGGGCTGGGCCTTCGAGAGTATAGGGTTGTGGGCCTTCGGGAGTATAGTTCTGTGGGCCTTCGGGAGTATAGTGTTGTGGGCTTTTGGCCCATTATACGATTAATTCGGTTAACCGGATAGAAAAACCGAACTGACCGAAATTATTTCGGTTTTTGAATATGGAAAACCGAATTATAAACCTAAAACCAATTTAATCTTAAATTTTAGTTTTTTTGATTCGGTTTTTGTACCCAGCCTGAAACGAGAGTGAGGTATTTGCAAAATCATCTATTGTATATAAGTTTTGTTAGCGGAAATCTCGTATATCTACAATTTTTTAGGTCTTATATGTGTTTTTTTTGGCGATCCTAGTATATCTATGTTTTTTTTTCCAAAAACACCTAGTATAACTCACAAACATGCACGCAAAAAATATTCCACCTATTGGTGGATAAATCGTCTAGCTATCACTAAAAAATATTCCACCTTGGTAAGAAGAGGATACTACAACCACCTTCACTAACCATCCAATCAATAACTTGATTCTCTCTAGTATGTCTATGTGCGTATGTAACACCTGTGTAATTTGGTTGGGCCATGCAACACCCTTCGCAGCAGATCTTGTGTGCGGAGACGAGGAAGGGTCAATCTGCGCATACGATCGAATTGGGCCGAGCAGTGTCCAATTAGAGGGGAAGGAGTGGATGTCGCTTGTACAAATGCAAGTAGGTCAACCCTAGGGGTGCAAGTTGGCCGACCAATGATTTATTCGATAGTGCACTTCCACTCAATTGATAGTTCACTTCTACTAATATAAATAATGTTGCAAAGTAACTAGATGAGTTGCCAGGTCAGCCCAAACATGCATCCCTAAGGGTCGAGCGGCTCGCGGAGGTGGAGGAGGAGGCGGACACGTGTCGCGCGGTTCACGGAGGCAGAGAAGGAGGCGGCCAGTGTCAAGCGGCTTGCGGAGGTTGGCGTGGGTCGAGCGGCTCACAGAGGTGGAGGAGGAGGAGGCTGTCGAAGTTGAGTGGCTCACGAAGATGGAGGATGAGGTTGCCAGCGTCGAGCGGCTCTTGGTGGGAGAATTTACCTGAGCACGGTGATCAACTGGGGAGGATCTGGCCACCTACTGCACGGATTTGTGGAGAGAGGGGATGGATACGAGAGGGGGAGGGGGAGGAGGGAGGCGTGCGGCTGCAGAGTGAGGGGATCGAGAGGAAGGGAAGGCGGAGAGGAGGAAGATGTGACTGTAGGAAGATGGGATCGAGAGGGGAGGAAGGAGACGACTGTGGAGTGAGGGGATCTAGAGTTAGGGTTATGGGAGACTTGGGCAGCACCACGTGGGGCTGTGACGGAGATGACAGGATCGTGTCAGGGTTAGGAGTCTGATGCGCACACATATGGTAGGGTTATTGGGTCTCTTTGGGCTGAGTCTATTCTAGACAGCTTAAAAAAGAAAACCGTTTGGGATGTGGGCTGGATATATCCCAGACAATTTTTCAACAAGAACTGTATAGGATGTCATATTTATCTCAAACGGGTTTCGAAAATACTATCTGGGATATGAATTTTATCAAAAACTGTCTCAGATAAGTCTTATCTCGGATGATTTTTTTTGAATTATCTAGGATGAGGCATTTGATTTAGGTATTTCTGTAGTTCTCCATTTATTATCAAAGTGACATTTTGATTCTCTTTGGGAAAAAGTCTAATATTAACCTATGTCCATATGCACCTTTTGTGAGTTTGTGCACTTAAATATTTTGAAAAATTCTTAAAAATTCATGGTACTACAAAATGTTAATTTAGATACATGTGCAATTTTTTTTTAAAAAATGATCATATGTGCACCATGGAAAAAAAACAAAAGATAAGAACATCTCTTTGTTATATAACTTAATATCTCTTTTTTTTTAATTACACATATGATTCTATTTTTTCATGAATTTTCGAATGTACCTAAATTAACATTTTGTAGTACCATGAAATTTTTAGAATTTTTTAGAATGTACAAATGTACAAATTCGTGAAGGGGTTCATATGAACCTATATTCACAAAATATGCTTTGGGTTCTCTTGGGTATATCTACGTATGTATGCAGTACTAGCACAATAGGGTTGGGCCGTAAACTCCTCTCACAACAGACCTTTTGTGTGGAAAGGAGGAGGGGTCAAACTGTGGATGCAATCGAATTGGGCCAAGCAGTGTTGGATTGGAGGAGAGGGAGTGGCCATGGCCGGTAGGGATGCAAGTAGGTCGACTAATGACTTACTGGGTAGTTCACTTCCACTCAATTGGTAGTTCCCTTTTGCTAATACAAATGTAAATATCTAGGTAACTCATCAAGTTCAACCCAAATTTGTGTCCATAAATTTGTCTCTTTTCTGTTTCTCAACATGTGAATGGAGCTTGCGTTTGAAATTTTGTTACATACTAAGTATGCATGGTGTTAATCAACTCATCTTTTTTGGAATGTTTGAGGAATTTTTTGGCTGTGCTCCATGACTTGGGAGCACGGTAACAACACAAATCACGAAAGCACTAGATATGTTGTACGGACATTATATGCCAGTTTTCTTATTTTCCGCTCATTGCAGGCAATAAGGAGTTATCACGTATCCTTACCATTCTAGGTTAGAGCCAATAAGTGGATTTTCTTCTCTCTTTTTTGTCATTTTTTTGTTCTCTTTATTTTTTCTTTCATTTTTATTGTGGTTTTTAATGTGTTTCACTGGTAGGTTTTAGTTGTTGTGTAAGACTACCATTTTGTTCCACTAGTAGTTTATTTTGTTCTATGTGTAAACATTTTTTACTTTTAGTAATTATTTTTATTTTTGTTGTGGTATTTCGGGTGTTCCACTCATGCATAGGTTTCTAATTGTCCCGGGTGATCATTTTTTCCACTAGTAGTTTATGTTTATTTTAAATATAAACACAACACTAACAAAAGAAAGATTAATATAATTTGCATATGAAGTATTCAAACGATTCTTATTTAGTGTTGGAACATTCTTCTCGTATTGGTGGAATAATGCTTATGAATTTGTGGAACACTTATGGTGGTGTGGAACAATTTCGACATTCTAAGGGGACACTTTTATATGAATTATGGAACATACGAACCATTAGAAGATATCACTCGAACTGTTAGACTAACTTCCACGTGTTGGAACAAATCCTTCTGCTTGTACGAGTGGCGCGTCGGAAAATAGTTTTGGTGCTTGGACTACAATGAGCCCGGGTGAAAAGTTACGAAAAGAATTCATACGTACACATTGCCATATTACTAGAAAGATTAGCGCGCTCTGCTGCGCCTCGTGATTACCCGAAAATGTGATTACATTGGTCCCAAATAGATGCAAAGACAATTGTCTGGTATGTGCATGATCTGACTAAAAGATATTTCAACAAGGACATATAGATATACATAGAAACATACATACACACAGAATACGCAAAATAAACAGGTGTGTATTTCATATATAGCGCATGATACCAACTCATCTAGATAGCCCTGTCGCTATCAGAAGAAGCTAAATGTAACCAGCAACGGCATCATTGAGTCAGTCGATCACCTGCGAACATGTAATACAAAAACTTCAATGTTTTAACATGCGTATTTGCATGCAGACTCCTGGAATATCCAAGTACTTAGCAGTGAACTTAATTAGTAGCATCTTCCTTCAACAGCTTTCGTGCCACGGTCGATTTGCTGGATGCACACAAATTAAGGACTGACAAAAACGAACAAACATAAGAGAAACCGGCAAAATATGGCTGAACTATGCATTCCATACTTTGAGAGGACATCTTGAGGTTATGTTTCTTATCAATTCACTTAAGTTAATGAAAATTTCTATGAAATTTCAGCTACAAACAGCAACAAACAACTGAAGTCTCCATTAAACAGGCATAAATTGTCTCTTTTATTCGCATGCATACCTCTCATGGTATATGACAATTGGCTAGAACGTGACCAGAGTTTCAGCTGCAAAAATAAGATGGTAAAAATTCAGAGCTGAAAGTTTTCTTTCACAGAAATTTAGCAGTAGGCTTTCCTCCTACAATATGTGATTTAGTTGATTTTGCTTAGCGCTTGGTGAGGATACAACGATAGGTACTTCATACTCTCCTATCATCTTGGTCATACAACTCAAATATAAGATAAGGTATGGTTATTCTGTTTGCATAAACGGTCATCTAAAGAAAATAAAAGAAAATAAAGGACAGTTTATTTAGATGACCGTTTATTCAGGTGATGCCAAGTTGGTCTCTATCTAAAATTACACCTAGCTGATACAACAGTACTCCAGTTAAAGGCAGCCAGGTCAAGTGGACTTATTTTCTGTTTCTTTATCTATTTTGACTTATTTCCAATTACATAATTGAGAAAGTGTAATCTTCTTGTGATGCTAATACAAGCACAAAGCTATGTTTATGCATGAATAAATAGTAGGATGGAGGGATAAATGAATTGAAAACAGAAATATTGAAGGTACTTGCCTAAATTTAAGCGTACTGCTTTTCAAAAAGGAAGACAGATTAGCTGAGCTGGCACTTCAAAAAATGCTCACACGTAATTGATTTATACACTCCATATGTCTGGCCCTCTCAGCAGAAGTATGACTGCCCAAAATATGAAGCATTTAGATCGAGTTGTCTATAAGTTCAAAGCACAAAACTAACCGAGTCCCAAATCTGCAGGTTCATTTTCTTATTGTCGATCACAGCCATCAAGCACCAAATTCGACGTGTAAAGTCAAGTCAATGCACGATCTGGAGCTGCTCGTCTGTAAACTGCAAAAGAAGGGATGACTTTGTAACACCTGGGAAAATCGGGCGAAGTGCGGGAGCATGAGAATCAGGCGGGAACTTCATGCGACATTCGTCTACCTTGACCTGAGCACGCCATGTACCCGCAACGTGGCACCTGTCTCCACACGCCAGAACATAACCTGGACCCACAGGGCAGTGGCTCAATCTAGCAGTGAAAGTCCCAACGCTACAGTAGATTGCCAAAATCTGTCTCACTGTAGCACACGTCTCTCTGAAACGCTGATCCGCTGCGCCCTTCGCATTTTTGGAGGACGTGGGTTTGCAAACTTTCATGAAAAGTTGCATCTTTGCGAGCTGTGCAGAAAATCACAAAGAATTGATATTTTGACCCTCTTTTTTATTGTTCTTGCCAGAATAAAAATACTTTTTTAGAATATTTTGTATGCTAGGAACACATCCCCACATGTACATGTGAAATTTCTTTCAGATATTTGTAAAACCTTTAAACACATATGGATCAGGTGTGGAAAATCCACACCCAAGGCATGTGTCCCTAACATCGCCCTTCACGAAGTCGCCAACATCTTTATATCCACTTCTTTTTGTATGCATAGCGTCCTTTCACTAGAGTTGCTATTTTCTGGTTGTTTCATGTGTATTGTAAAATATCAGGGCCCCGGAATTACATATGACTTAAGGAACGAATTGTCGCCAAAGACCGAGCAATCACCCACTCGGTGACACGGTACCTGCGCCGTGCACACCGAAGTGACGTGATCCGACACCTGACCAACACATCATACGATCACCTGAGCCGTATGCCTTCACCGTTGGTCAAGCCGGTCAGAAACGATTAAACTTCTGAAAGACACATACAATTCCCAAAGTTCTGTGAAGGGTGACGATGGCATAGCACCCGGGTATCGTCAAGGAGGACAAAGCCGGCCCTCTGGACACAGGATGGGTCAGGCCGACTACTCAGAGTCTGATTTCTACACGGAGGCGCCTCATCGACTTGGAGTATAAGACAGGGATAAGTACCTGCCCGGCAATCCCGGATTCAGTTATAACTGATTAGGAAATCAATCTGTAAACCGATCTGGACTCTTGTAACCCTACCCCGGTCGCCTATATAAGGCCAGTAGGGATCCCTCGATCGGTAAGCTAAGAAGCAACCAAGGAAGCTCAGAAGCTCCTCAGTTCCCATATTTTCATACACACATAGCCTTAGCAACCTAGATATCTATTCTCGAGGTCTTGCAGCACTCGGGATACAAGCAATATCATTCACCAAACACAGGACGTAGGGTATTACCTCTTCTCGAGGGCCTGAACCTATCTAAACTTTGTCTCCCGTGTGCACCCATCTGGATCTGCTGTGCTCACGCTGCCCTATATTCACTGTTGCCGGATCTAAACACCGACAGTTGGCGCGCCAGGTAGGGGCTGTGCGCATAGATCCATCCGGACAGATCCAGATGGGTTTCTTCAACAACAACGGCGACTTCGTTCTGGGCTTTATCATGCGATTTGCTTCCCTAGATGTTGTCCCTGATCCAGGACAGCTTTTCCGATTCGGAAAGCTGGACTTCATTGCCGATAAGCTCGGCAAGCTTCACCTCTGCGACTCGGCTTCCCGCTGATCAGCGGAGGTCTCAACACCATTGTCACTCAGACTCACCCCTGAGTCCGCACCTTCGGCTCCTCTCCCTAAGGTCGAGTTTGAGCCAAAATCGGATCTGCTATTCGAACACGGGTTCCCACCCGTCGAGCAAAGATCCCGACTGGTTGGCGCAATCTAGTCCCTCTTACTCGTCCTTGAGTATGACTCGGATGGCTTCGAGAGCTTGGGAAGCCACCATCCTTCTCGGAAAGTCTTCATGGCTAACCTGGATGCGCTGGTCAACAACGACGACCAGCCCGTCCCCATCGAAGAGCAGACTCCCGAACAGCTAGCAGCTACTCGGCTTCGCCTTCTTGCTAAAGAGGAGGCACTGGCCGAGCAGCAAACCGCGCTGACTCGCCAGCGCGGAGAAAGAGAACGCAATGAGGACATGCAGGATCGTGGACGCCAGGTCCACAATGCACTCCGCATGCGTGAAAGGGACGGCGTCCCGATATTTCCGCTTCCCAGTCACAACATTGTTGCTGCCTCGGTGGCGGCACGTGCCATCAATATCCCTGACGGCACCCCGGGTCACGATGAACTCCGGCGGCTCCGGATCCTAGTGGAAGAAGCAGCCCTCCAGCAGGTCGAGATTTCCGAGAACCGCGCAGGTTCCTCGGCAAGTGCCAAGAGCCGGCGTGTTTCCCCTCCAGGGAACCGACAAGCTGCATAGGGTCGTCATGCCAACCCCGAACGTCATCACCCCGCCGGATCAGTTCGCAGCCGACTCGAACCGAATCGTGATGCATGGGGGACCATTGCTGCAAGAAACCGTGCCCGTCAAGGCGCGGACGAAAATGCTCACCCTGCCGGGTCGGCACATAACTGACTCGGACCAAATCGCGATGCGCGGGACACCCTCGATGCCGGACACAATGCTCGTCAGGAGGCGAGGAGACACAACCACAACGGCCAGCACGACGATAGTAGCGATCGCAGCGCTACTAGCCATGGCCACTCTCCAACTCCCGCTGGCACGGCCTTCGTAGGCCCGAAGGCGTTCAGTTCCCGTATCCACAACGTCGCTTTTCCTCCTCGATTCCGGGTCACCGGTATCGACAAGTACACGGGTGAGACTCGGCCAGACATTTGGCTGGCTGATTACCACACGGCGTGTAGGACCAATGGAGGTAACGATTATGTGGCAATCCATTAGCTACCCCTGTTTCTAGCCAACTCGGCTCGAGCCTGGCTTACCAGCCTGCCTCAGGGTTGTATCCAAACATGGACCGACCTTGAGACCCTCTTAGTGAACAACTTCCAGGGCACCTACAACAGGCCTGGAAACGCATGGGATCTCGATAGTTGCACCCAAGAGGTGGGCGAGACTCTCAGAGAATACATCCAACGCTTCTCCAAAAAGAAAAACTCTCTACTGGAAGTCCGAGAAGGTGAAGTCATTACCTCCTTCTCCAAGGGTGTTCGTAGCACCGACCTCATCCACAAGATCGCGCGTAAGAACCCTCAAACTACACGCGCACTCTTTGATATCGCCAACAACTTCGTGACTGGCGAAGAAGCTGTTCGTAGCGCGACCAAAGACGACAAGGGCAAAGGCAAAGCACTCGAGTCCCCCGAAGCAAGGGATCGTCACAGGTCACCCAGGAAAAAGCACTGGAAGCGCAAGGGTGGAGACCTTCTTGCTGCTGCTGAGTGCGCTCCACAGTGTTGACCTCAGCGTGGCAATGCCACTTTTGAGGAAATGATGAGTCAGCCGTGTTACTTTCATGGGCCGAAGTCCAAACACGTCACGCGCGACTGCAATCTCTTGAAAACCTGAACAAACCTTTCGTCCTCAACCGGAACAAAAAAGATCCTCCTCCGGAGGAAGGCGACGAGTTCCCAAAGGAGACCGCGTGTCTCATGATCTTCGGTGGTCCCAACAGCTATGAGTCCAAACGATGCCAGAAGATCACGGACCGTGAAGTCAACGCAGTCGAGCCGGCTGTACCTCAATACCTCCGGTGGTCCGAGTCCATAATTTCTTTTGGCCGCTCGGACCACCCCGACTACATACCTCACCCTGGTAGATTCCCCTTGGTGGTAGACCCAATCGTCAGTGGCGTTCGCCTCACCAAGGTCCTCATGGATGGAGGGAGTGGTCTGAAGATCCTTTATGTCAAGACTTTGGACGACATGAAGATTTCTCGATCGGAAATCAAGCCCACCGGTGTACCCTTCCACAGGGTTGTCCCTGGCAAGATAGCAAGTCCACTCGGGCAAATCAGCTTGCCCATCACTTTCGGTACTCCTGACAACTTCCGGACCGAGACCCTCACTTTCGAGGTCGTCGACTTCTCAGGCTCGTATCACGCCATCCTGGGACGTCCCTGCTACGCCAAATTTATGGCTGTTCCCAGCTATGTCTACTTGAAACTCAAAATGCCAGGTCCCCACGGGATAATAACGGTGCAAAGCAGCTTCCAGCACGCTTACGCATGTGACCTGGAAAACTGTAACCTTGCCGCGGCCCAAATCGCTGCAGCCGAGCTTGACAACCTCAAGTCGGCCGTGGTCGAGGAAGCACCCCCGACTAAAAAAGCTTCAGCAGTGACATCATTCCAGTCGGCGAAGGATACCAAGGCAATCCAGCTCTATCCGGAAAACCCCTCCAAGACGACGCAAATCGGGACTGCGCTCAGTGACAAATAGGAAAACGCGCTCGTTAGCTTCCTTCGTGATAACCGGGACATCTTTGCATGGACATCTTTGGACATGCCGGGAGTCCCGAGGGAGGCTGCCGAGCACTCTTTGAAAGTCCGGCCGGACGCTAAGCTGGTCAGGCAGCGCCTGCGCCGCTTTGCCGAGGATAGGCGTAGGGCAATAGGAGAAGAGATAGCCAAGCTTCTGTCAGCTGGTTTTATAAAAGAAGTGTATCATCCCGACTGGTTAGCGAACCCAGTTCTTGTTCGCAAAAAGAATGGAAAATGGAGGATGTGCGTTGATTACACGAGTCTCAACAAAGCATGTCCCAAAGATCCTTTCACACTACCTTGCATCGACTAGGTGATCGATTCCACGGCTAGTTGCGAAATTTTATGTTTTCTCGACGCCTACTCGGGCTACCACCAGATCAAGATGAATGAGAAGAACGAGATCAAGACATCATTCATCACTCCATTCGGTGCTTTCTGCTACGTCTCCATGCCTTTCGGCCTCAAGAACGTCGGCGCCATGTACCAACGGTGCATGCAGCGCTGCCTCCAGGAACAGATCGGTAGGAATGTACAATCCTATGTCGATGATGTGATGGTCAAGTCCGAGAAGAAAGAAGATTTCCTAACCGACTTGGGGGAAACATTCTCTAACCTTAGGCGATTCAGCATGAAGCTCAATACAGAAAAGTGCGTGTTCGGAGTGCCTTCAGGAAAGCTACTCGGTTTCATCGTTTCTGAACGAGAAATTGAGCTTAACTCGGAGAAGATCGATGCCATCATCAAAATAGGGCCATTAAAAAGCCTCAAGGATGTCCAACGGCTCACCGGGTGCATGGCGGCTCTCAGCTGATTCATCTCTCGACTCGGCGAAAGGCCATACCCCTCTACAAACTCCTTAAGAAGTCAGATAACTTCACATGGACGTCTGAGGCTCAAGACGCCCTCGATGGATTGAAAAAGCTCCTGACTACGCCACCGGTACTGGTTTCCCTAATGCCCAATGAACCGCTGCTCCTTTACGTTGCAGCGACTACCCAGGTGGCCAGCACCGTCTTGGTCGTCGAACGCTCCGAGCCAGGTCACATCCAGAAGGTACAGCGCCAGGTCTACTTCATCAGTGAAGTACTTTCCGAGTCCAAGGCGCGATACCCACAAATACAGTAGATAATTTATGCGGTGTTCATCACATCTCGGAAGCTAGTCCACTACTTCCAAGAACACCCGATTATGGTGGTTAGCTCCTTCCCGATCACAGACATCATCAACAACCGCGACGCCACAGGGAGAATTGCTAAATGGGCAATGGAATTAATGGCATTCAGCATAGTTTATGCCCCCCGCACGGCTATCAAGTCTCAAACTCTTGCCGACTTCATGGTCGAGTGGACAGAAGTCCAGTTCCTGCCCTCCATCATCGACCCCGAACATTGGACACTCTACTTCGACGGCTCACTGATGCTTCAGGGCACAGGGGTTGGCGTCGTGCTCATTTCTCCGAAAGGAGAACGCTTCAAGTACGTGCTACAAATCCACTTCCCGGCGTCCAACAATGTCGCCGAATATGAAGCCTTACTACACGGCCTTCGCATTGCGACCTCACTTGGGATCCACCGGCTCCTCACCCGTGGAGACTCTGAACTAGTAGTTCGATAGGTGATGAAGGACTGGTCATACCGAGATCTAGCCATGGAAGCCTACTGCCAAGAGATGCGCAAGCTTGAAGCCAAGTTCGATGGCCTCGAAATCACGCATGTCCTCCACCGAGATAACGAAGCTGTAGACTCACTCGCCAAGCTGGGGTCCAGTCGGGATGTCGTCCCGACTGGAGTTTTCCTCCAGGAGTTGCATGTCCCTTCTATCAAAGTGGAGACAGCGCCCGAGACCACCAAACCTCACCCCGAAGAACTTGATAACACTCAGCAGCCGCCCCACGAAGTTTTGGTCATCGATCCTGACTGGACAACGCCCTTCCTCGACTACCTCCTGCGAGACACTCTCCCGTCGGAGCAGACCGAGGCGCGCCGCCTCGCGAGGTGTGCCAAGGCCTATGTCGTCATCGAAGGTGAACTCTACAAGAAAAGCACCTCCAGAATCCTCCAGCAGTGCATATCTCAAGATCAAGGGAAACAACTACTACGCGACATTCACTCAAGAGTTTGCGGGCATCACGCGGCACCAAAGTCACTAGTCGGGAAAGCTTTCCGACAGGGTTTCTACTGGCCGACCGCCATTTCGAATGCCAAGCACATCGTGCGCACTTGCGAGGGCTGCCAATACTTCGCCCGACAGACACACCTGCCGGCTCATGCACTCCAGCCTATCCCGATCACCTGGCCTTTCGCCGTTTGTGGTCTGGACATGATTGGTCCCCTCAAGAGGGCTCTCGGTGGCTACACCCATCTCTTCGTCGCCATGGACAAGTTCACCAAGTGGATTGAAGCCAAGGTAGTTGCCACGATCACGGCCAAACAGGCCGCCGAGTTCTTCCGGGATATCATCTACCGGTTTGGTGTCCCCAATAGCATCATCACCGACAATGGCACGCAATTCACCGGTGCAGCCTTCCTCCAATTCTGCGACGACTATAACATTTGGCTCAACTTCGCCGCTGTGGCACACCCGCACACTAACGGGCAAGTTGAGCGAGCCAATGGTCTAATTATGCAAGGCATCAAGCCTCGGATTTTCCAGCGCCTGAAGAAATTTGCGGGTAAATGGGCAGTTGAACTACCATCGGTACTCTGGAGCCTACGGACTACACCAATCGGTCAACCGGATACACACCCTTTTTCATGGTATATGGAGCCGAAGCCGTTCTGCCGACTGACCTGGATCATGGATCCCCACGCGTTCGCACTTACATTGAGGCCGAGTCGAAGGAAGCGAGACAAGACGCTATCGACCAGCTTGAAGAAGCACGTGAAGTTGCTTTCCTTCAGTCGGCAAAGTACCAGCAGGGCCTATGCCGCTATCAGAGCCGACACGTACGCGGACGTTCCTTCAACGTTGGCGACTTGGTCCTACACCGAGTCCAATCCAACACGGATAAGCACAAGATCTCCCCACCATGGGAGGGTCCGTACGTGGTCGCCGAAGTACTACGCCCGGGGGCTTACCGACTGAAGGATCAAGACGACAACATCATCACCAACGCATGGAACATTGAACAGCTACGTCGTTTCTACGCTTAAACTTTGTACTTCCATACTTTTCGCATGGACAAACAACTACATATCTCTCTGCTCCACCTGAGTAACTCGTGAGGTCCGCTATGCACGCTCACGGTATTGCATAATGGACACTCGGGGGCTACACCCTCCGGGTGTGCTCAGCCGCACTCGGACTTATTCTCCTTCAAACAAATTATTTCAGTACTGTGCATAAGGCTCGGCGTTAACTCTTCGTCTACGCCACAAACCCTACGCTACACAGGAAACAGCCCACGGCTACTCTCTACGCAACGGGGGCTACGACGGATCGGCAAGGGCACACACAAAGATTTAAACTTTCACATGAACGGATCTTTTCGAACGAGATTAACGAACATCGGGCAAAGTTCATCAAAAAATATGCATAATCAAAGTACATTTGGACTTCCTGAGTACTTCACATACGTATCGAATAGTTCAAATGTTCGTTTGTTTTCCTATCCCTACAGCTCGGCACGATCAAGTAGGGAGTTCGTCGTATCTTCAACTGTCTTCATCAGCTCTGGGATCTCCTCGTCAGGAACGTCGGCAGCATACCCTTCCCCTATTGCTTCCATGTCAAGCAACGGGTAGTGGGACTTCGCCACCACGAGCGACAACACAGCTCCGGTTCACGAGGCCTCCTTCTGCAGCCACGTGGTTCGGCACGGGGTCGTTTTCCCACAGAGCGTCACAGGCTGTCTGACCTGCCGTCTTCAGGGACTCGGCCGTCTCGTTAATCTTATTGATGCGCAGTTGGAAGGCTACGAAGACAAAACAGAAGCATTAGCAAGGGGATCGGCGGGCCCCGACCGAACAAGACCCGAGTCAAGGACTTACCGTTGGCGGAGTCCGCGGCCCTCTTGTTCGCCGACTCAACAGCCTCCAAGGTTCTCCTCAGGCTACCATCGATGACTGCCGCCTCCTCCTCCAGCTGCCTCACTCGGGCCTTCTCCGCCCAGAGCTCCTCCTGAAGCCGGGCGGCCTTGTCTTCGGCAGAGGCGAGCTGACCGACGCGTGCCTTCATCGCCTCAAGCTCCTCCTTGAGCCTGGAGGCCTCATCTTCAGCAGCTACAGAGGACAAGTCAACACGACAAGAAGCAAAAACAATCAAAAGGAGCTCGGATTTCCTTACCTTGAGCCCGGGCAGTGTCTTGGGAGAGACCCCTCCTCAGGGCAGTAATCTCAACCCCCCGAGCACGGGCAACCTCCTGCATCGCTTGGAGGGTCCCCCTCAAGTTGTCCAACTCGGCCTTGCGCTGGCCGAGTCGATCGAAGGCCAGAAGTTGCTCCTAGAGGAACTCGGTCTTATCCTTGGACCATTTGGTTAGAATCTGCAAGAAATAGCACAGAAAGCTAGCTACCCGGAAAAATCGTCAAGACACTCCACTCAGTTCCATGAAACCAGTGGAGGCTCGGGGGCTACACCCTCTGAGTGCACTGATCGATCGTGCACCCAGAGCAAAATCTACGAAAAAAGACAAAGGACCCTCTGCCCGACTACCCTAGTCGACCGAAGGCTCGGGGGCTACACCCTGATGGTGCACCTAGAGTGAAACCTACAAAATAAAGGACCCTCCGCCCGCCTACTCTAGTCGGCCGGAGGCTCGGGGGCTACTCCCCAGTGGGTGCACCATCAGTGCACTCACAGGCAAAAAAAAGAGGAGAAACAGAATAACAAAAAAAGAAATGCAAGGGCAAAAGCTTTACCTGCAACAACAGCCGCAGTCTGTCGTTAAGCAGGTTGGCGCTCTACCTCGCCATTTTTAGCAGCGCCGGGATTGACTCTCTGATCTGGGCGGTGACGTTCATCGCCTCGTCCCACTCTTCCGCCTCCTGGACGTCATCTACCTCCTGGAGGACTTCGCCCGGCTGCGTGGGGTCCATTTGCCAGACCCGCAGCGGCTGGATCGCCAGCTGGAATCCTGACAGAGGAGGGGGCACGCGATCAATTTCAACCTCCTCCACCGGGAGCACCAGATTGCCCCTGTGGTCCGACAGGACGGCACCCACCGGACTCGGGCCCGCCTCCGCCGGCGCAGCCGGGGCCGCCGCTCCAGCGCCGGGCTCCTCCGGCTGAGGAACGGGAGAAGCCGGGGTTGCACTGTCCCATCTCGGAGAAGGCCATGGCGAAGGAGTCGCAGCTGCCCTTGAAGGAGATGAGGGCCGGATATCTAGACCCTGCTGGCTCTCCCCTTGACCGGACGCCGTGGCGCTCAACGAATCTTTCGGGATGTCCCCCGTCCTCCTAGACCTGCAGAAGCACTCAGCATGTCAGTTTCTCCCATTATGAAGACAAAACAAGCAGGAAGTGTTTGCTTGGTGACTTACTTGGCGGATCGGGGAATAGGGACACGCTTCTTAGGCCCCGGCGCCGGCTGCCTCGGTGCGGCGGCTGGGGCAGTCGGCGATGTCCCACTCTGCCCCCTGAAGGCGGCATTGGCAGTCCTTTTTCCCCTCCGATTGGAGGGGACTTCATCCTCGGCCGCCTGGGGAGTCTCGTCGACGGCGGCTGGTGCCGTCGGGGAAGGCGGGGCGGAGGAGCCGCCTTGTCCTCCCGGGACGGCGTCAAGGGCTGTCCTCCTCGTCCTCCACAGGCGAAGGGGGACTTCATCTTCGTCTTCCTCCTCGACAGCCGCTGTAGCAGACGGAGGGGCGCTGGGCTCCTCCGCTATGGGCGCCTTCCCCCTTGACGACCCGACCCCTGTGGCCGACAGTTGAGCGCTCCCCTGTGCTAGCTGCCCGTTGCTGGGGACATCGGCAAACTGGGGTTGGTTCCAGATCTCATTCTCCTGGAGGGGAGCACTGGAACTGTACCCAAACAGATCCTGCGAGGTCGGGGGACACAGACGAAGACCGAATATGACTTGCTTGAAACATATGCTACAAATGATGAAGTCGGGGGGCTGGCTGATCACCTGACTCGGAGGATTGACACGGCTGTGGGGCGCTGGGTATCTGGAGGTATCCAGATCCGCTCCCTAAGCCATCAGCTTCCCGACTCGGCGTTTGATCTCCTCCTCCGGGAGATCTTCGGCTAGCTCCCGGGTCACGTCTTGAGGCCGGTGTACGCATACATCAGGTGGACCCTGAGTTTCGCCGGCTGGATTCGGCATCGGATGAAGGTGGCTACCACTCCGACCCCAATGACACCCGACTGGAGCACTTGGGAGAGATGAGTCATTAGAACTTCAACTGCCCCTGCTCCCATTCTAGCGGAAGCTCCGTCCAACTCGCCTTGATCTCAGGAGGTTGGCCCACGAATTTCAGGAGCGTAGGCTCGGGGTTACCGCAGTAGAACCAATCCGAATGCCATCCCTTGTTGGAAGTCTAGAATGGCAGCTCCAGGTAGTTCTTGACAGCTCCCGGCCTCAGCTGAAACCCGGCTCCTCCGACGACAGCTGGGTTGTTCTTGCTCGGCTGCGGCTTGACTATAAAGAGCTGCTTCCACAGCGCAAAGTGTGGCTCAATCCCGAGGAAGCACTCGCAGAGCGTGATGAAGGCAGCTACGTGGAGCATCCCATTGGGATTGAGGTTGTGCAGCTCCAGGCCGTAGAAATAGAGAAGTCCACGCAAGAACGGATGTACCGGGACAGAGAGGCCCCGGTGGAAGAACGAAGAGTGGACGACGAGCTCACCGGTGTTGGGAGTCGGCACCTCTTCTCCGGCGGCAGGACGCCACTCTATCGGCTCTTTCAGTGGCAGCACTCCCGCTTCCACCAAAGTACGCAGCCGGGCCTCCGTGGCGGTGGATTTGGTCCAAGACGCCATGAAGCTGGTGGGGGAGATGCTTTCGCTAAATGAAGCCCACACCACTGCGTCTTCCTCCTCCTCGAGTGGATCTGCTTCCCAGATGGAGGCGGGCATTCAACGGCGGCGGATCCGATCTAGGGTTTTTGTGGGATGCCTGATCGGGGTTCGGCCGGCTAGAATGGGGAGGCAAATGCGTGGAATAGCAGCGAAGTGGAGTCTAAGCAGTGGCGAGATGGATTCGGGATCAACGGTGATTTGGATTTGCCACGCGGCGGCGCTCTCAACTCAAAGTAGCGGGAAGACGAAAGGTTTCGGGTGCACAGAAGAGACAAAGCGTGAAAAGGTACCCAGTGTGAACGGACCGGGCTTTAAAAAGGAGATAGCCTGGCAGGGGCGAATTTTCCGCCCCCGTGGGACGGCCCTTCCGTTTGCACGACGTAACTCTTCCGCACTCACCGCGCGACTTTTCCGCTTTAACGGCACAAAACTTCCATTTCCGGATCCCATGCGATCGAGGTTTCGACGGTTCACCCTCCGGGGATAACGGCCGTTTGAATACACCCCCCATAATGAGCGACTATAACGTACTTTTAACGGGTCACTAGTCGGTTACTGAGCAACTCGGAACCGAACGTTACGGTTTTGAAGGGTTTCGAGGATTGTCCTCCAGGGGAACGCAATCATTTGAATACACCCGAGTAAAGGGCAGTTGTGGCGCGCCTTCAGCAGGCCGCTAGTCGGATACCGAGCAACTCGGAGCTACTGGTTTCTCCACCCAGATATTCTGGGAACCTTACCCTGGAATCTTCGGGATCCAGAACTTCCGGATTCAGTGGAACGTCCGGGTATTAGGCATTGCTACTCGGGGAAGCGCTACAGCTTGTGTTCTGGTTCTGACGCGAATTTTGAGGGTATTCCCCCAGAGGGACACTAGCTGGACCTGAACCACTCGGGAAACCAGATGCCACTCGGGAATTCAGTCGGGATTCATGGTATGTCCCCCGCTGGGCTATTAACCGGTCTCCATCCGCTGGAAATGACTGGATACCACCAGAACTTACCCGTTATTAACTCAACCGTCATAATATTCCTGCCTTACGGGTGAATATTACTCGGCTTATTATCTCTACTCTACAGGAGTTCTATGAGTCCCTTACAATCTTCCTGCAGATCATAATAGGGCCCGCTCAGGCGGATGCCACTCGGGAAGAAGGCAAAGGCACTCGGCTTGGACGTTACAACGACAAGTTGCAGCCAGATCGTGAAGGACTCGGGGGCTACTGATGATGGCATAGCACCCGGGTATCATCAAGGAGGACAAAGTCGGCCCTCTGGATACAGGATGGTCAGGCCGACTACTCAGAGTCCGATTTCTACACGGGGGCGCCTCATCGACTTGGAGTATAAGACAGGGATAAGTACCTGCCCGGCAATCCCGGATTCAGTTGTAATTGATTAGGAAATCAATCTGTAAACCGATCCGAACTCTTGTAACCCTACCCCGGTCGCCTATATAAGGCCAGATAGGGATTCCCCGATCGGTAAGCTAAGAAGCAACCAAGGAAGCTCAGAAGCTCCTCAGTTCCCATATTTTCATACACACGTAGCCTTAGCAACCTAGAGATCTATTCTCGAGGTCTTGCGGCACTCGGGATACAAGCAATATCATCCACCAAACACAGAACGTAGGGTATTGCATCTTCTTGAGGGCCTGAACCTGTCTAAACTTTGTCTCCCATGTGCACCCATCTGGATCTGCTGTGCTCACGCTGCCCTATATTCACTATTGCCAGATCTAAACACCGACAAAGGGTTAAGGTCGTTCTGGAATCCACCAAGTAAGACAAGGTCGGAGGAGCCCGGTGATCATACCCATACCCTAACCTATCCCTGAGACCAGTGGGTCACCCGAAGGCCTGGTATGATTCACCCACACCCTACCTAGCCGGCATCGCATCTCAACTAGCGGGTCGCTCAACCGAGTTCGTGCCCTACCGAGTGAAAACTAGAACCACAATAAACCTTCACGGTAAACTCATACACTTCATTCGATTCACACGCAGCCACCGAAACAACTTTGAATATCATCACAAAACTCTTATGAGAGCAGGATTTAAAGGTAATAATATCATCCATACAAAGGACAAGTTTCACTACTACATTACACGACTTAGAAGTCGTTTTCAGCACACAACAATATTAAAAAACAGCAGCAGAACACGGTATTAAACATGGGGAATGACTAACTAAGTCATCTCCCAAAAGCTATACAACCCACCAAAAGACCAAGGTGGACAAACTTGCAGAACTAAACATCGGGAACATCATTTTCAGCATTGTAAAAGTCATCGATGCTAGGATCACCTGCAGGAATGGAATTCCCGAATGAGTACTTTCATACTTGCAAGATGCAATTGCTTATTCCAAGTTAATCTTAAGCATACTTGTTAATTAAATGACAGTAGTAGGAATACAATCTAATTTTAGCAATTCAAGCTAAAGACTACCATCTCTAGCATCTAGTTCATGGATTGCAAGGTAATAAACCATATAATCAAGCTTCAACTTGACTTTTCATCCAATTAATCATCATTTTCAGATCTGAAGCTACACCAATAGCATCATTGCAAGGCATCAAATTGCTACCAACAAGTGACAATTCATCAATATTAACACTAGAGATGAGCTACAACTCAAATGCTCTACTCAAATGTTAATATTATTGGCTACAACCAATTTGTGACTCCAATCACAGCCAAGCATCACAATCAACTTCATTTTATTCCCTCTAAGACCTACAAGCCATTAGAGGGATTCCGGGACTATAATCCCGAATCGAGTTTAGTCGAGGGAGGTGGCTACAACCACCCTTACCTCGAACGAAGGTATCCCGATAAGGTCGAGGGTAAATGGTTGGCCGACCATTACCCTACCTGATTCTTATCGATCATACTCTCGTCGGCTTAGAGGAGATCAAGATCACATGTCAAAGATCATGCAGGCTCCAACCCATCATGTCACAATGTGTCCACTCCCGCCTCTCACAACTTTCCAGGGTTCAAGTATTCATTAGGATGATTAAACAGCACAACAATGCTGGACAATCACATGAGCAACCTACTCATACTAGTAGAAAGATGTCACATACATCATTTCAAAATATTCGAACTACACGACATTAATCAAGCAAGCAAGCATAAGATAACTAGAATCATTTCGACAAGCGTGCATGCTTGCCTTGTTGTTCTGGGATATATTCCTGCTGATGATTGCCCTCGACGAAACCCTCGTTGCTTGGCTCTAGCGAATAAACACCGAAACGCCGGAAAAGCAAGAAGAAGCAAATAAGAAATGCTGAAATTTTTAGATATGATGATGTGCATAAAATGCATTCTATTAGAGATTGTAAACACGAAACTAACGCAACTGGTTTTACCTTATTCGGAGGAATTTCTTATGAATGTTTTGAAGTTTAACTTATTTTTAGAGTCTTTTTGTATTTTTCTCAGTAAAGAAAAGAATTTACATATTCTTGTAATTAGCTGGGTGGTGAGGGCTAGAGGATGACTAGTCGTTAAGTAATAATAATGATTGCATCTTTGCTTAAGCTAAGATGTCTAGTTACTTGCATTTTAACTCAGATTTGAGCATTCGGGTCAACTTTCTGTCGCAACAAGTGGCTATACACACATATTGGTTGTTAATTAAGTGTTAGTAGGAATCAGCTGGGAGGCAATTATCATCAATCACTTGTTGCAGCCAATTTTCCGGGAGATAGATTAAAAGTTCAATGGTTAGTGCATTTAGTTAGCTTTCCCGATGTCTGAATAGGGATTATGGCATATGGATATCAGCTAGGACCCTAGATTGCGTAATCATCCGAGTAGTATAAAGGAGATTAGTAAACGAGGTAAGATGTGGCTGGATCAGACTCATCATCTACCAGAAAATTAGTATTTTTAACAACTTAATCCTAGCTGTTAGAGAGATGCTCAGATAATCAGCACTTTTGAGTTTTATGTTTAAGACATGGAAGTACCGGGAGTAATCAGTTGTTAGCTAGATAATTACTTGAAGTGGCAAGATTGCCTTTACCGAATGCTTTCCGTTCATATTTAAGCTAACTAGGCTTACTGTTAGTTAATCAGTCATTGGGGTAATTAAACAGTGATCAGTATTATTATTAGTTAGCAACTAAGCAGGAATCGGTTGGTTAGTAGTTTGAGCCGTTGAGAGCAACGGTTAACCGAGCAATCATTAGAGTAATATGACGTTAACTAGTGCTATTGACCGCAACATTTATTTGTGAGAGATTAGTTAACCGGTCGGTCTGTTTCAAAACAACAGCACAATCATTGCGCTCGGTCTTTGCCGCTGCTCCGCATGGACTCGTCGCCGATGGCGCTGTGCCAGAACTCAAACAACCACACGGGGGAAGAAAAGAGAAAGGGAGGGAGAACGCGCGCGCGTTGGGCCTCACCCCACTGTCGACGAAGCACTGCTTGAGGGAGAAATGGCGCAGGAAGGCGGTGAAGGGGGTGGTCACCGAGGACGCTGACGAGCTCTTGGACGAGGCAAGGTGGCGGGAGCTGCTCGTCGGGGACGGTCCTGGAAAGCACTGGGGAAGAAGTTGCCGCGTCGGTGGAGTCTTCGGCGAGCACCGTCGAACTCTTCGTCGGAAATGGGGGCGGAGCCGGGTGCTCTTGGCAGCGAAAATGGTGAGGAAGACCCAGGCGGTGCTGGTTCCAGTGCTCAGGGAAAGCGTAGCCGCGGGGAAAATGGAGCACCGGCCACGGTGGTGCTCGGGCTTGGGGGTGAGGACGCCGGCAAGTCGGATGGTTCGTCGAAGAAGGGGCGGAGCCGGCGTGGCGCTCGGTGGCAAAGCCACTCGGTGGTGGAGAAAGGTGAGAGGAGAAGAGCGGGCGGGAGGAGAAAGGAGGGGGTCGGAGCGCCTGAGGGGGGGCTTTTATCTCGGGAGGAGAGAGGAGACCGGGGGGAGGGGGGGCGGAGACGCCGGCGGGGGGTGTTGTCGTCGGACGCGTGCCCGGCCACGCGGCGGCGGGGAGCTGCGGCTGGGTCCCGCCTAGCAGAGAGATGGTGCAGCGGCGCCTCGGGGAAGAAAAGAGGCGAGCGCGGCGCGTGCTGGGGGAGAGGGCGATGCGGGGCGGGGTGCTGGGAAAAGGGAAGATGGGCCGAGGCCCACTCGGGAAGGGAAGGAGAACTAGGCCGGTTGGCCCAGTCGGAGGGGGGGGAAGATATTTTTCTTTTCGTTTTAAACTTTCTGTAATTTAGATTTCGAATGATCAGTCAATGAAGTTTTGAAGTTTAGGAAAAATTGCAGAGAATCTCCAGAATGTAGACTGATTTCACTAAATTTTTGTTAGTTGGAAATAAACTCCACTCGGGCTATGATTCTGATTAGAAGAATAGGGTAGACCAAAATAGGTTTCAAAATATAATTAGCTCAATTAGACTTCAAACAGTTCTCAGAAGTTGATAATTGACTTTCTACTATATCAATATTCTGGAATGTGAAGTTTCATAGGGTTTGGAGAAAAGAGATTGACTTAATTAGGTAAATTTTGAATTCGTTCAAAATAGAGGTTTTAGAAATACTTTGGGATTGAGATGTACCAATGCAAACCCATTTGATGTAAGGGTCCTTTAGACTAGTGCTGCGGGGTGTTTAAACCTCGTTGAGTTCCTATGTCATTTGGTTTCATAAGTTTTGCTTACATTAGCTGGGTAGCTATGTTTTAGAGCTTTGATTTGAAATACAAACTTACATGTATGCATGAGGTGAAAACAGTGTTTTGGTCAAGTGATCAAATTTGATCTCGACTTAACTCGTATACTTACAAAATGGTATTTACATAAAATCTTACAATCCTACCGAACCATTTCGACGTGTATCTCATAATCTTACGATCATAGGGAACTATTCCGATCATGTTCGCAAGAGGATGCTATGATATCTGAAACACAGACATTTCGGAGTTAGGAACATGCCAATCATTCTAGAACCGGACTAACGCACACACCCAGCACGTCGTCTCCAACGACTCTCCCCTAGGCCCTACCTTTGCCCTAACGCACCACCTTGACCGCCTCCTCCCCTCCTCTAACATTCAGAGCATCTTCCCATAGTGCCAACCATACAACCGGACCTGCAGCCGGCTACGCCTCTGCCGCTTGGCTGCTAACCTCCGAGAGGGTAGTAGGAGTAACCCATCACTAAACGCCATGAACCCTAACCCCTCGCCCCCGTGCCATCAGGTGAAGACTCTTGTCATCTCCAAAATTGAATCACATGGATAGGAGAGAAGAGAAGAGAACACAATGTCAACCAACCCAGGCGAGGCCCTACTGGGTGCATGCTAATAAGCCTGCGGTGCAGCCAGGTGCGCAGTAGCTTTTCCCATGATCCGAAGATACCATCCAAGGACCATGTGATTTATCGATAGTGGACGATCATCCTGCCAATGCTGCCAACAATAGCTTTGAGGTTAGATGTCCATTGCACGCCTCTATCTTTCTGCTACTTTTGCCTTCCGTTGATTTCTCAGCTTCAGGAATTAACGGCATTGGCTTCAGCACCATGCATGGCTCTGACCGTCCCTACTTTATGAAGACAAAAAAAAAGACGATACTATTTTACTTTAGTATTCTTATTAGCCAAGTAATAGGAATAATAAATTAATACCAATCTTAATTATAAGGGCCCAGAAATACATATTTATCAACGCTCACATCCAGCTTGACGCTTCATCAAAACATCTCCTGTTTGTTTCTTTGTGAAACTCAAGGAAAACATTTGAACAACTTTCAAAACCAAATTTAGGAAGGAATAAAATGTAAAACTTGAGAGGCACGTTTAGTTCTGTTATTGCTTATCAAATAACAACATTAAAGTCCACGTCAAACCTTGCATACACCAAACGGAATACCAGCCAACAATTCAATCAACACTATATGTAAATCCAATCCAACAAAGCATCCTCTTTCATGGCAGCCCCGAAGAATCGCCTATTTGATCGTCCATTAGATCTGGTTCAACTACAAAGTGTCGGAGGACAGACCCTGCCCTTTGCTGGGCCTCCTCGCTCACCTTAAACTCCTCAACGACAAGCCTCTTAATCTGGAGCAGCCCATGGCCACGGTTGTGACTCCGCTGGGAGTTACTCGAGAGCACAACATCACCTCACATATCTCCAGCTGTGTGCATCCACTGGCAATATGCACTAGGCCGTCATCGCTGACACCTTTGGAGCGGAGCATGCCGAGATGTTTTAGTTTGGGGCACCCTTCACCAACCTTGGCAAGTGTAGCGTCACCTATATTCTGAAGGAAAGAGCGAACCATGAGGGGAGAATAGAATGCTTTCTTGGCTATGCATCTACCGAGTAAAATACCATCTAAAGTTTTCCGTTGAGAAATAAAGCCATTCTACAATCTACTTTCCAAAATTCATTGGAGTACAGGTTGTTTCCAAACTATAAATCCATCAGATATATACATATACATACATACATATATATATATATATATATATATAGAGAGAGAGAGAGAGAGAGAGAGAGAGAGAGAGAGAGAGAGAGACAGACAGACCATGGTATCACTTATATCCAGGTGGATTAGATCATGGCAATCTCTTGTTATGGCAGTAAGCCCATTATCAGTAATTTGTTTGCACCCACGAATATCTAACTTCTGAAAAAAACACCATTGGCCGATTGCAGAAAGCCCTGTGTCAGTCAACCTGTAAATGAAGGCCCAAGAACTCACATGTGAGCAAATCTTTGTCAATGTAACTGGAACATAATTTTTTATCACTTACTACATAAAACGGATAGATCATACTGATGTGACGATGCTTTCAAAAAAGCTCATGTAATTTATTTTCAAAACGAAAATCTCAGAAAGTGGCAAATTAGACAGAAATATCTAGTCTTCATCTATAGCTTTTCGTTTTCAACTCTTGGGTATCATGCAAACCTGCAATATTTTGTTGCTGGAATAAGATGGCGTGAACAGTAGGGAGAGCCCTATTGAGAATGATTTATTAACAAACAAATAATACATCCAAGCAGAGGACCCACAAGGTCCACAGTAAATAAAAATTGTTCACATCACCCAAAACCTATGTTGAGAAGACTAAGAAAACTGCCCTGCAAAAGCAGAAGCTTCACCAAGTATTCAAAAAATTATGTAAGGGCCCAAGCATTTTAGAAGACACTCTATCCTTAAGCAACTTCATTTCAGATATCCTTAAGCAACTTCATTTCAGATACCAGCCCTGGAACTAAGACATGATTAACGAACTAAAGTTGTCCATTGATTAAAACATGTAACAAGGTGAATATGAAAGATCAGGAGCAGATGAGCACAACAGATAATAATACAAAGGAGGTTAATGCAAAGCATTTACCTCTCGAGAGACCGGAGCATCAACTCTCTAAGTTCTTTACAATTCTCAGTCAGAGACTATTGCTTTATCTCCTATCTGCAAAGATAAAAACTTCTATGAACTCCATATATATCTCCAAAATAAATAAACAAACACTACTGCTCAATATATATGATTTTTATGGTTTTCCTAAATATAGCACAGCAGCAAGCCTGTAAGGCATAACTTAGAATGTTCCATATGATTTTATCAAAATCTTCAAACATGCCTATTCTTAGAATGTTCCATATGATTTTATCAAAATCATCAAACATGCCTATTACAAACTTATGTGAGTAATTACCGTGAAGAGGATAGCCAGACAGCATGCCTTGAAGGTGATTAAGGTTTCTAGAGGAGAGGGATAGACATAGGTTGCGATGAGAGAACTAGACGGCTTGAGAGATGGCAAATAGAGGAGAGAAATGTTTCTTCTTGCTTGATTAATTCCGAGATACATGCCATGCTTATAAACTGGATGTTAGGCCCTTAAGCCTTTCCTAATACGATGACGTCCTAACATATATGTCATGGGCGTACAGCCCTATTGGGGACACACCAGGGACTAGGTGGCAGCTATTACGGATAGCTATCCCTTCATGATGTTTTGAGGAAAAAAACTGTAGGAGAGGCTCTGCCAGTATATGAAAAGATTAATTGAAGAAGAAATATTTACAAGAGATTGTACAAGGATGGGGAATTAGGGTTCATCACCCAAGAAAGATAACCAATCTAGGATGCGAGCTTTAAGCTCATAATTAAACCTAAAAAGGGAGAGAGCTTTCTTAGGGGCCAAGTCAGCCATCCCTATAAAAGAGAGCATGTACCTGATGTCAATCAAGCACAAAATAAACCAATCTATTTCTCTACCCCCCACCCCCCTCCACGTCCTGCCCCTGTGGTGCAGTGTCACGGCTGCACGTGACATAAACCATTTCCTAATAGTATATATTTTTGACGGGAACAGTAGGGGAGCCCTACTAAAATAAATTAAGAACCAAACGAGTACTACAATATATTTTTGACGGGAACAGTATTGGTTTGAAGATCCAGCTTGATCTCTAGCAGCGCCAACGAGTCCAGTTCCTGTACTCTTTTCTAGTTATACTGTTCTCTGTTCTCCCGCCAACGATTCCAGTGCCTTCCATTCCTGACTCTATTGCTGCCATGATGCAATATCTGTTTGCCGATAGATTGATCTCTCTTTGAAGAACAAATGAGAACAAATATTTAGTCTCAGCATTTCTATTTTTATTATGATTCTTTGGGGTGTCTACAATGGGTGCATCTACCCCATGTATATAGGTCGGTCAGAGTCACTCTTAATTGGAATACACAGTATGGTACTTTAATGCTACTAATGTGATTTCCATAAACCCGGTTGGCTTTCCACAATGGCAGTTGGGCCTTAATGGACCAGTTAGGTACTGTCGACACAAATCCAGATTTACTAAAACATAAGTTATTATACTTTAAGAAGAAAATGGCTAACATATTCGGACTTCCAACTGAATAGAAGGTTAGATATTGATATAGCACCAAGTTAAATTTAAAGGTTTATCATCATAAATTAGGCTTACAGTAAATCAATGAAAATTGAGAAATGTACCTGATTACAATATATGACAGAAAATTTTGTTAAGTTCTTACAACCTTGAGCTATGTGACATATGGCCTCATCACTTATTGCATTACACATTGCCAAACAAATAGACTTAAGAAGTACGCAACCTCGACCAAACCCCACAAATGCATTATTTTCAATATGCAGGCCATTTAGAGAGAGCACTGAAAGATTCCTGTGTTTAACAAAAAGGCAACCAGCTATCTGTTGTCAAAATCTAGCTTAACAATAGAATGAAGGTAAAATACTACATGAAAATAACTAAGTATGTCCCAAACATGAATCACGGTAGCTTAGGTTCCAATGACATTTTACAGAGCTGAAAAGTACTCATGTGTTCACCAGTCACCACTACCTCCGGTCTAAAAAGAATGCCGCGTTTTACACGTGCAGCTCAAACTTTCTAAACTCCGAACATTGATATCTTTGTATATATCAAGATTGGTCAGGAGGAAATGACATGGGATATCCATTGTAAAATAGTATTATAATTTTCTGGTTTTACTACAATATAACAAAAAGAAGTAACAGACAAAGTTGTAGTTTGGAGACCATGCCAGGTCAGAAAAGCATCTTGTTAAGACCAGGTCTACGGAGAGTATGGTTACCAAAACCTACCTAAACAACAAAGCATGATGTAAAAATACATTGCTCATACAACTATCTTTCAAAAAGAGTTCCCCCAACCATAATACTAGCAGGGTTAGGCTCCAATTACACTCGAACCATTATACCAATATGTCTGAAATTTGCAGGACAATATTTCAGGGAAATAACTTTTGGACACTTAGTGTAGTGGCAATAAGTCTGATAAATGTAGGACAGTGTTGGTCTTATTCCAAAGTTTGTACCGAGAGACATAGTTTGATCCAGCAAGGGAACAACAATTTGACTATCCTTAACTTTATAGGCAACTTCACTTATGTCTTACATGCAAACATGAAAAAAGCTACACGAGAGTTGCACAGACAATTTGAACTTTACAAGCTTCTGTATCTTGTAAGCAAAAAAATTAAAAATATAGGTCAACATGATGTATCGCCATGCGAAAAATATTGAACATATAATTCTTAATTGCAATAAGCTTAGTTAGCTGTACTACGATGTCAATATTTTTGGAAAAATATTCATATTTCCACATTTGTATTGTCACAATACTGCTTCAGGCATACAGTTGTATTATCATATACTAGGACACCTATACTTATCCTAATCACCACTTAACTAGTCATGAACAAGATATTTTTCCTCAGAATGCATACACTTAGTTAGACCCATTTTTATAGACTAGCAATAGCAATCAAATAGGACATCCAATCTATATAAGAAAACATAAGCTCGGAAATACATTGAGAACAAATGGTGCAAATTGCAATATGTTAAGTTATCGAGAAAGCATACATGCAACGTCGTCCAATGTGCTCCAATGCACCAGTTTCCATAATTTGACACCTGCTGATGTTCAGGTGTCCTAGAAATCTACAGTTCCGAGCAACAAGTTCAATACTTCTATCGGTGAAGTCACAAAAATTGACAGTTTAGTTTTTTCAGCAGTTTGCACCCATTTACTATCGATGAAAGGCCCCTACAATTGCAAAAGATGAAAAGTTATGTATATCATCAATGTGTAACAGGAAAAACAAGAAGCGCAACATGAAAGCAACAAGAAAAGTCAAAGTACAGTGAAGACTTGCAACCAGAGATAAACTGAACTCAAAGAAAACAAGTAGGCATCCCAAGACAATACCAAAGCAAGTTCAGCAAATGCAACATGTTCACCAGGTAGTAGGCATTGAGAAATTATTCAGCACATGTAATTTCCATTGACATGTAATACTAATTACCGAAGTGATGTACATGCAAAATGTGTCTTAACAGATTACCGAAGTGATGTACATGTAATACTAATTACCGAAGGATATTGCCTTCATATACTGATTTTACAGATAAGATTTTATATGTATATACAGATATGCTAATTACATGATAACTCACTTGATTTATTTCTTTTGTATTAAAGTTTATTTCAAAGTAAGTGATGGAATCATGAAGCCAACTATTAACAGTAGATGTTTTACTTTATAATCTGTGTACACTGCAGTGCCGGCTATAAGTGTGAACTGTGCATAATTTTTTATTTTCCTATTTGTAGAAAAATTTGTGAAAGCCTCAGCAAACATGCACTTCATCTTTATATTGCACCCACAGTCAGTCTTAAGAAGTATTTAAAAAGAAGTTCAATGTAGTGCTTTGTCTACAGAAGTGAAAACTTGATTGTGCATGCAATCTATTGAAATGAAAGAAGTTATCATTTAATCAAGTTGTGTATGTTTAGGCTAATAAAAAACACTCCATATGAATTATGAGAACGTTTCTAAAAGAAGTAATTACCAAGAGCTGGTCACAATTATCAAAAAAAGGTTAGTCATTAAAGTATAGACCACAGGTTTTCTTCTGTACAATTCTCTAATATTCCTTTACAGTGCTCACCATGCAAACCCAACGTAAGTTACAGTGAAAGCATAAATGAACACTACATAATCTTTAGGGCTAACAATATCTTGGCACTTAGCAATATTCTATTAAGGAAATGAATCAAATGATACCAACCTTTAATACATGATCCCTAACACACTATTACATGTATGTCTGAAATGTGCCCCCTGTGCTGGTCCAAATCCATAATGTACTGTAGTTGACCAAAAAAGCTGTACTCGTAAAGTTGACTTACAAGTAAGACCCATGTGCTTATAGTTCGGGTACTTGTATAATCGCTTTTATTATGCTTGGGACACTAGGAGTGTTCCAGAAACTCTTTAAAGAAATCATCCACATAGGACACCTTAGCACAAACACACCTGCAAAATCATGGCACAAATATTGTCATGTGGGAAATAGAGAAAGAGAAGTGGGACAAATGTACATGAAATGTTATTTCATGAATCTTTTTTATGGGACATAACATGTCCACACAATTATTATTCTTTTGTGATTTTTCAAAACATTGCTCGTGTCCAAACCATAAGAGTATACATGGTTACTTGTACGAGTGGGAAATCTATACTCACGTTATAAAAAAATTCCAAAAGAAGGACTATAGCACTGCTTCACTTTAGTTATATATCTTTGCTAAATAGTATGAACTTACATGCTGATTGAACAAAAACTTATCAGTTTAAAATTCATTAGATGGCATTTATATAGACTGAATCCTCAATTTTTCATAACTATGATGCTGACCTTGATTTATAGCAAAGTGCTCTTTTTGTTGGCCTTTGTAACCTTTACCTCAACAGATAAGCTTCTAAATCACATAAAATTCTGTATTACCATGATCAGCGTCACAATACTTACAATAAGTAGATCAGGAAAAAACATAAATGAATTTCAGAAATTATTAGTTCTTGGACTCTCTTCTTTAATCTTGAAATATCACATGCTGCAACAGGTTATGTCTGCCATTTTTCTGCCCTAGGTAGTAGGTATGAACTGTGAGTGCAAAAATCAGTGGCAGACATTAGAGAAAAAATAATCATCATTTACAACACAAGCAAACACATAACCGGATGGTTCACCACTGAACTCAAGAAAAGTATAAGCTATGTATTCAAATCAAACAGAAATTTACAAAAACAACTGTTAACAAAGTGTTCAGTGTCTCTACTTGTCAAGATTCATAAGCATCGCAGTACAGTATGGGCTGTCAAAATTCAAAAAGCAATCAAGCCTTGTGTCCCTATAAATAAATAACAGCAGATCCAAGCAGAATTATACCAAATACCTGTCTGTGCAATGAAGGAAATCAAGTGTCAAAATTTCTAATGCAGAGCAAAATGAACCAACAGCTTCAAAAGCCTCGTCATCAATACCAAGCCGTACTAGCTTTAAGGATTTTAAATATTGGCATCCTTTTGCAACCGATATAATTCCCTTGTTTTTCCTTGACATCCAGATAAGACACTGACAGAACTTCATAGTTTACGGCAGTAGGATCCAATGGCATGCAGGGATTTATCTGTCATACAACTTCCACAGGAAGAAACATCAAGAGACACCAACGATCTCCCACGAATCTTTAGATATTCAAACAATCCTTCATCTGTCAACTTTTGAACTCCACACAGCTTCAAATCATTAAGATTGCATCCCTCTGCAAGCGCAATCAAGCCATAATTTTGAACATTGCCACCCACAAACAGAGCTATCAATTAAATGTAACAGAGCATTGCAAATATCAAAATGAAATGAAATGAAATATCAATTTTTGTCTATATGAACTGCAGAGTAGAACACCTATATATCACACAGAAGAGTTCATTGATTCACTATTTCTGCTAAGTAAAGAAACCTAACATTGTAGTCTCTAGCCAACAATACGAACCTTCCAAATTTTACTCAACAAAATAATTAATATAGGCATGCATATGCTCACCAGTAATGGACCATTGGCAGCATTTAATTTCAAACATAGTTCCTCCTTCAAAGGTTCTATGTAGATCACATTAAACATGGAAAAGTATTGAATGCAATAAGGAGAGAAACCAAAAGAGTTAAAACTAACAAGATATTACCAGAAGTTCTAGTGACCGTAAATTTTGGCAATTGTCTGCAATTCCCACCAGCCCGATGTAGAAACACCAGTTTAGAGTTAGCTTTTTTAGCTGTTTGCAGCCCTCCACGAGATGAGCTAAGCCAGCGTCGGTCAAGTTGGACGCCATCACATCATCATTATGAGCTACTTGCATACCCACAGTAGGCGCGAAAGACTGGCTACTGCTTTCGTCATTGCTAGCCTGTGTTGAGCACAACTACTTCAGTGACTTGCAAAAAAGATGCACTGACAGCTACTGTGGAGAAAGATTTTCCGGAGAGCCAGATGCCATCCATTTCAGGCACAGAGAATTTCCCAGGAAGATAATTATGAAACAAAATCTTAGTCATGGATTTAGACGACGAAACAAGAAAAGATTCAAGCTTTGTCGCAATTCCGTGGCGGGAACACCACATGATGCAAGAATTTCGCGCAATACGCGACCAGAAACAGCAGGGGACGAGACACGAGAGAAGCCAGGTCATCGGGGACCCCCACCCTATGGCGCTGGGCCGAGGGCGCGTGGGCGCCGGCGGCGACGGAGAGGTCCTGGTCGATGGTGACATCGGCGAGCCCGGGGAACTGCTCGGCGACCCCGCGGACCACGTCGTTGGCGCAGGCTCCGCCGACTGGGACCCCTCGCGGCGCGGCGGGAGGTCGACGCGGAGCCAGCGGCGGCACACGAGCGCGCACCTGTCGAGGTCGCGCTTCGCAGCCCGGCCCACGGCGACACTGTGGAACACCTGGGCGAGCAGATAGTCCGGGATCCGCGCGTTGATCAGGTCGGCGCAGCTCATCGCCGGCGATCGCCGAGGCTAGGGTTTCACCGTTTCATGCCGTGAGCGAAATTGAGACGGGAGTGGAGAACGGTGGGGGTTTTGGCGTTTGAGATTTGAATTCCAGCTCATCAGCCGTTACTGCTTTCCGGTAGATGTGGGCATTCAGTTTAAAGTTTTAAAACGATAATAATTCGGCTCAGTTTGTAATTTTCTATTAATTCAGTTTTCTAAAATCGACAGTAAGTATATAATGCTACGTCAATTTACAACAGGGTATACTTTATCTATACAGTGATCTTTTATCAATAATTAGTCTAGTAGTAATATATAACTTATATCACACAAACCAAGAGATTTGATCATCTTCTTTAACGTTCATGAGCTTTTAATAATATCCCTCGAGTGGTATGCCTGTGATTATAACTCCTAGGTCCGTTGTCCACTTTAATGATATATCTATGGTTTCATTCTTTACAAACTTTTTTTTTACAGACTTAAATCACTTCACCCTCTAAGGAGCACATAAAAAGACAACTCTGCCTTTTTGTTTCTTTTCCTCCTGCCAAGACCTGCCTAAGAGAGCGAGAACTCGTCCTTTTTTTATACTATTATAAAAGTTAAGAGCTTGGATCGTTTCTGTACTATTATAAAAGTTATGAGCTTGGTGGAATTCAAACGATCTCAACCATTTGTGCAATTAGGTCCGATGAATAATGAAAGTTGGACTCTTGTAAATTACTTCATGATTGCATATTTTAGAGAGTGTTAAGAAGAGTCAATCCTCACATAATATTATGTTCTATTTTGCCCTTTCCACAAATTCCCTACAACAATGATAAAATAGAGACAGTGCTCCAATAAATATTTAGATAATATGTAGTTTGTGTATATATATTTGTGAAACGTGCATTACACGTGCTAAATTACTAGTAAACACAGATCCCTCTCATTTATCTATTCCTATAAGCTTATGTGCTCTCTTTCTCTCAATTCCTTTCACAAAAATGGTTTATTCAAAGGCAAAACTTGCGAATCCATACATAAAGAATCTAGTTTTCGCTCAATTTCAAGTTTTCAACCCGATTTTATCTCACAAACTTAGGGTTTAGACAACACAAACCAGGGTTAAAGAGGAGGACAAAATGGAGGACTGGAGAGAGGATACGGGACTTACCTTTCGCTAGCCACTGGAGCTCACTGGAGGAGCCGGTCTTGCTGCTACGTGCATCAACTGCTGCTGCTGCCTGGGAGAATTGCGAATGGAGAGCAGGACCTGGAATTGAAGTTGCGTGGGCTGAGAAGGTCCATGTGGAATTAGTCAAGGGCAAAAGGGTAACTCCGATCATGAAATGAGGGGAGGGACCTGACCGATAATTTATTTTTGCAAAACAGAGCTGACTGTCTACGAGTGCATATGATTAATTGTAGTATTTTCGATGAGAAAGAATCGAACTCACAAGGAAGTGGTGATTAGTATCACTTAGTTCAAATGTTAAATTGCATTAAAAACAAGTAAAAGTGAAGGTTGAGATATACAATTTCCTTTCTCAAATCGCTATAGACCTTAGTGATACACTAGACAATTAAAAGGAGCAACTACTAGAACTAGAACACTAAAGTTATGTTCGGAATAAATAAAAAACAAAAAAAAATTAATCCTAAACTGCTATTGGAGATGTTTTAATGGAGGAAAATGATGCATGAGGTTTATGGGTTCACTAGCAGCAACATATAAAGTACCAACTAATTCTCACAAAAAATACTCGAAAGGCTAATATTATTAGCAATACATATATAAAATCTACTCTTTCTCCAACCACCAATTTGAGACGTACATTAAGGCATGTGCCGGAGTAATACTAATAATTTTGCTAACAAAATACAATAGAGGACCACACGGTTGGCTGCTCTACCATATCGTCTGTGCTTACCAACAAATGCATCTCTAAGTGTCATGCTTGGCCATATCAAGACACAGAATCAGATACAACTATTAAAAGCATAGTATGTTAAAGATTAATACCAAGCAAATAATCGATTATACCGAAGATACATGGTAACTGTAATATTATGATGGCGCCAAAGATAAATGGCCATTGCAACAACCATGAGAACACTACATGGCTACTACCACAGTCCTCGTAGCCTCCATGGACTACTCACAAATCATGAAAGACATCAAGAACTAATAGTAGATTGATTCCATAACCTGAGAAAAAATACCAAGATACAAATCAATCTAATGCTATTGATGTTGAAGATGAAATACAGGGATATCTAATATATGGGTGGTCATGGTAGAAATGAAAATCGACAAACCGGACCGAGGTCTCACTTCTATGTTTTCCTCTGTTTTTTTCATGGTGGCTCTCTATTCGCGTTGTGGTATATAAATAGAAAAGCCTTTGTGAAAGGTTTCTAGAAGTGAAACGGATCTACTGGTGAAATGGCGGCAGTAGCCAAGCAGCAGGGGGCCACACGACAGGCTAGGGAGGCAGCCCCTGCCGCGGCCGCCTATGGCATCACCACATGGCGCCTCTACCGCCTCCGTCCTTTCGTGAGATGCACTCCTCCTCCGGAACATCCCCGAATATGCTGGATTTTATAAGCTTTACAATTTTTCTGTGTACACAAAATAAGAGAGAATATCCGATACTGTGGCAGTTTATTAAATCATAATGTAAAAAATGAATTAAACTATATAATAAAATTACTACAAAAGAGCATTTCTTAAACTCAGAAAACATCGTATGTTTTTTATGTGTCAAGCCCCTGCGGTTGATATGGTCAAATGCATACCAACTTAGGGCATATCATCAAAGGCTTATGAACTTTGGGAGAAATGATTGAATCTGTCCCATAAAATTGATATCATTAGATTTCAATTCAAAATATATTTTTTATGATTGTTGTTTTGTAACTATGAAACAAAGTATTGTACGAGAAATTTTCAGTGAGAGTTCAATTTAGGATTATCAAACTATGTCCTATATAAATCAACAAGGAGAGGAGGGGTGACTTTGCTCTTTGCAGCTATGCCACTTTGCGAGTTGAGGTATAGCCAATTGATGGAACGGGAGGGGCGGCTAGCATTAAGGAGCAAGCATTTGTGTATGGGTGCTAGGCTGGCTGCTAGGGTGCAGATAGATGCGTGGTTGGGAACAAATAAAACAAGATCGGAGTGGGCCCTCGTAGTTGGTGTTGGGGAACCGTTGAGCTACCCGCAGTGGGCCCACCTCCATAATGGAGGGTAGGTTCCTTCTAGTCACTTAAGTTGGATCCTTATCTCTTTGTCTTATCTTAGACTACAAATAGAGGTTGACAATTATTGTATAGTACATTTTGATCGATCAATTAATAAGAAGAGAAGCTCCCCCCTCTACACGTTGTGTTCATTTACTTTTACTATACTCGAGTTCTTTGTGTTCATCTTCTTTCCTGACTACGTCTACATCCTACCCTACATTTCTTGGATTGGACTTACCGGTAAAGGTTGTAGGACATGTTATTAGCACGATGCTCCACCGTCGAGCCTTTTCATAGGCTCACTTGACATTGATCAGGAAGGTATAGATTCGATGAACACGTAAAAAATGAGTTCCATGATTAATTTAGATTTTATTTTCTACTTTAAATTGATATCTAGATTCATTCTACCCACATATGAAATCTTTGAGAAAAATATTGCCGATAGAAGTTGCCGACCAATGCCGATGGTTTTTTCTATATGGATCGGGGATTGTAGATTGCATATGGGGAGACGATGCACACATCCAAGATGCACAGATGCACTCGCACAAGCATGTCATCATCACCGTGCCAGTCTAACCGACGGCACCACAACAAGCGCGCTACAGCACGGCACGCTGCTGCGCTGCGCACATGCCGCTTCCGCATGTCACACTCCCGGGCCGCGCAATACGCCACCCCGTCACCGCTTACACGCGGCCCCTCACATCGCCGTGATCTCCACCCCACACCAGCCACACCACGCGTTGCCTCCCGCAACACGCACGGGCGCAGAACGCCTCGCCACCCAGTACAATGGCCACGGTGCCTTCCCGCACGACAGCTGAGAGACCACACCATCATCGTGCGCCGCCACCGGCTTCCCTCGACTGTCGCACCGCTAGCCCTCATGCCACCGCCACATTGCACTGCTCCCATACCATCATCGCTGCACGGCACACGCACCACCAGCGTTCGTCGTCACATGGGCCGTAGCCGTCGCTTGGCGTCACCACCACTTGGGTGGTTAAGGTTTCCAAACCCTTGTCGCTGTTCCCTCTAACAGGCTAGGGCGGTGTAGTGGCGGGTCGAGCCACATGCGCCGAAGGTCCATTAGACGTGTGGGCAAAGAAAAGACGGTCGGAGAAAGGAAATGAGCCAGCAGCGCAAGTAGCACATGTGCACGCAGATTAGACCGGACCAGAATCGGTCCCGTTCTGGTGGTTTTACAAGTAAAGCCCAATACTTTTTAGAAATTGTGCACAAATTTTCTCTATACTAAAATTTAGCATAAAGCCCCTAAAAATTGTAGAATTAGTAGAAATTCATATTCCAACATAAAAGGGACTTGGGAATTTATTTTAGAATCAAATTTTGATTTCAGTAATAGCTTAACATGCTTTTATCGATTACGTGTCATTATTTATATGTTTTACTGCTTTTGATTAATTGTAATTTTGAATGTTTGTTTTAATCTTCAAGTATTTCATATATTCGCATGTTTAAAATATTGAAACACCATTAGAATTTAATTTATGTCTTTCTTTTTTCATAAATATTATCTATAGTAATTTATTGAAATTCTTGTATAAAATGTAGAATGACTGGCATAACTAAGCGTGAGTTTGCGGAGCTGTCCCTACATGGTTGCAACTATCTCAACTGGGCATCACATGTGGAGATTGTACTTTGGCCTAGAAAGCTACTGGGGGCGATTGCTGTCGATACCCAGCAAGTGACTGTCATCACCTCTGAGGAAAATGACCAAACATTGCATTTCCTAGGCAGAATCTTAGCACTACTATGAAGAATGAGAATATGACAGAGAAGAGTGCCCTTGTCCTATGGACCATTCTAAAGAAGTGGTTCGAAAAGCTCAAGTACACCATTATGCCCAAAGCAAAATAAGAATGGGTCCATCTGAGGTTTGCGGGCTTGAAGACGATTGGTGAGTACAACTCTACTTTGCATCACATTTGTACGAACCTCCAGCTGTGTGGGAATGTGATCACAAACACCTAGAAGATCAAGAAAACCCTCTCCACCTTCCACCCCGAACTTTCATGCAAGCAACTTGTACTTACCGCCGGAGCAAGTTCACGGAGTGTGTCGAGCTCATCGACATACTCCAAGTGACGGAGGCACAAGGTGAGGTTCTAAAAAAGAATTTCATCTCACAGGCACCTAATAGTAGCTTTGGTATGGAGGCCAACGCAAGCTATAATGTGTGTGCTCTCCTCAAAAATAAGAGGGGGAAAGGTGGAAAAAGGAAGATGGTCGTGACTCACAAAGTCAAGACTCCTCCATCGAAGACGGACAAAGCTAAACTCCATGTTTAGCCATACGAGGAGTAAGACTAGAACTACTACAAGTGTGGCCTTCATGGGCGTTAGTCTCACTAATGCAAGAAGTCCCAACATGTGGTTGACGCCTACCAGGCCCGAAGGAGGCACGAGGCGCACTATGTGGTCGCTCAAGGGGGGCTCCCTAGGCAATGACAGTGCCAGTGGAGGTCCCGCTTGAAATGGTGGTACCCATGCAAGTAGACGTCCCTATCTCTATCTCTTTTTTCTATGACAGTTTTCTGGAGCAAATGTCTGGGATATTATCCCAGACGGGTTTTGGTAAGAAACCGTCTGAGATTGTAATCCATCGGAAGCAACCATTTCGCCCAAATTTATTCCGAGACTGTTTCCTATTTTTAACCGTCTAGGATTAGATTTATCCGAGATTGTTTATTCGAACCTTTTAGGATTAGGCGTCAGATATGCATGTTTCTACACTAGTGTGATACTTGAAAAAAATTGTGATTTCTTAGAGACGATAAATTACTTTACATGATAACTTCATGTAGAAAATAAAAATAACACGCAGAGGTTATATATCTCAATGAATAGACGCGCACTCACTGACTCCTGTGGATGAAAGCTAACATACGCACACTTCCAATGTCACGCTCTGTCTCACAACCGTTATTCTGACACGACCCAAGCATACAACTGATAGCAACGTCGATCACCCACTATAAATCCTTGAGAGCTTAATTAATTAGTGCTGCTCCGGAGGGTGGTAGATCGGCGTCGGCGACGAGGGTTGTCCTCCTCCGTACGTCGGCGTGGGAGGGACGGGGTGGTAGTCCGGGTGGGGCTGCGGCTTGGGTTCCGGCTTCGGCGGCACCGGCTTCTTGTGGAAATGATCGAAGAAGTGCTTCTTGATATGGCCGCAGATAGTCGCCGACGCCGGAGGGTGGTAGATCGGGGTCGGCGACGAGGGCTCCCCTCCTCCGTACGTCGGCGTGGGAGGGACAGAGTGGTAGTCCGGGTGGGGCTGCGGCTTGGGCTCCGGCTTCGGCGGCACCGGCTTCTTGTGGAAGTGGTCGTGAATGTGTTTCTTGATCGTCCCGCAGATGGTCGCCGACGCGCACTCCGCCGACGCGTAGTGCGTCCTACCGGCAACGACGCCGAAGATGCCCTCCGATAGCGGCACGACCCTGGACGGCTCCTGCCCGGGGCACGGCATGTTCGCCGCCGCTGCGCTGTGGAGCTGCGCGAGGCAGTCCGCGCCGTGCAGGTCGGCGGCGAGGGGCGCGCTGAACGCGCCGGAGCCGTCGAGCTTGCCAACGGCCTTGCTCTCGTAGTCGCCGTCGCCGTTCTTGCACTTGATGGCCACATGAAGACCTGAAAAGTACATTCATGGCAGAACAAAATTAAGTGAGCTCAATATATAGGTACTTACGTACATTGACCGTACAGTAGGAGCTATATATATATCTAGCTTTACCCTTGAAAGCTTCCTCGGCCTTCATGTTCTTCCTGGTGCAGTCGGCGCACTTGGCCAAGCCGACAACGACCGACGCCGCCTCGGCGTTTGCGACCGCGATCGCCAGCAGGACGGCGCAAGCGCCGAGGAGAAGTTCTCTATTACCAGATCCCATGGTAGCTTGTAATAGCTAGCTTGCTGTGAAGTGAACTGCGAAGTAGCAGTGGATGGATGGGTGGGTGGGTGAGAGGAAGGAGAGCGAGCGCATGGCTTATATAGGCGTCTGCATTGATCGGCCGGTGATCTAGTTAACTGCTCAATCGGTCTGGTACGTGGCCAGGTGGAGTGAGTAGAGAGAGATCTGCATGCTCTCTTTTGGCGCCGAATTTACAGGTTATCAATTAATGCTCTCCGTTGAAAAAGAGTCTACTTTTGCACATAAACAATTGGAATTTTTTAATAAAAACAGATCCTCTAAGTTCCTCTCTGGAATGAATGCACATAACAAGAGTAAAGCAGATGATTGGTACTCCATCTTAACCTCAAGAGTCAATATGCAACCACCCATATATGAGAACACCGTAACCATATTGGATGGAACGGCCAAGAAGTAACCAGCGTGTTTTTCTTTAGAATTGTTAAGAATCACTCGAGTGTTTTGTCACTTCGACAGCACTCAAATTTCCATTCGTGTGATTTTCCTATTACAGGTCATCTGCTTGATTTTGCAAGACGAGGATGCCACTACAGATCGGTTCATCACATACAGCTTATCACAGACAGAGAGGCCGCAACCGCCTGCGATAAGTTGAGAGAAATTCACAATCTATGATGAACAGATATCACATACGATCTTAAACCAGTGTCTCCGTGATAAGTCATCATAGATATTTGCACTTATGACCCGCCTACGATATCTTCACATATCACAGACATATTTATGTCGACCCGTTTATGATGATACAACAACATATCATAGATGATTATACTTATTACTTGTCTGTGATATGTGAAGACATCACAGATGGTTGCTTCACCCGAGCCTTTAACCATTTGTGATGACCGTCCCACCCATAAATATCTGGCCTAACCTAGATCTGAAACAAATCTAGATATGTTTCTCGAATTTAATGTGTCCGGTGATTTGACGAATTTTTAGGCGATTTCACCACACCTATTGGGAAGAGTTATAGATATACTACTTGGCCATCTAAGGTTAGTAATTCTTGTTAATCATTGCTTTATTGTTAATTATGCATGATTAAGGGTAATATTTAGATCTACATGGTAGACTGAGGATTATGAAGATATAGCTAAAGGGTATATGTAATTGATGATGATTTTTGGTTCTTTAGAAGTACATGAGGAAAGGCGAGGGCAGATGATTATTATGCATGGTGTAAATATAGAAACTTAAACTAGCTCGCTAGCTAGGGTTAGTATGTAATTAAGGTAATTAATTGTTTTGATTTAATATGTAAAATCTAGTTTTCTATGGATAATTAGTTAATTGATATTTTGTAGATTTACGTAGGATATATATAAATATGTATGATTTCCCCTAAGATAGAGCCGTCTGTCGATAGAGTATATGAATGGAGTGTCTGAATTTTTAAGAGCTGCCAAGGAGGATATGTTGAGAAAGAGTGACTAATTTATGCCATGTCCATGCTTTGATTGCAAGAACCAGAATATATCGGATAACCAAGCACAGATCCAAGGACAATTGATTCGCAGGGGTTTTGTGGAGGGTTACACTCGTTGGACCAATCATGGTGAACAACCGATTATACAGAAAGGCGACGATGTAGTCAGTGAAGTTAATGAAATGCCGGGTGATGTGGATTCTGAATCCGTAGATGAGGATAATCCGGGCAAAACTATGATCTGGATCAGATATTGCGCGATGTAGAAGTGAATGACCTAAGTGGGAAAGAGTATAACAAATTTTTATCCTTGTTGGAGGACTTTGATAAACCACTGTACAAGGGATGCAAGTCGAAATACCCCAAGTTGTTGTCAGTTCTTGAACTTCTCAAACTGAAGGCAAGCAATGGGCGGTCCCACAAAGGTTTTAGATCGATGTTTACTCTCTTACAAGACACGCTTCCAGAGGGAAACCATATGCCCACAACTAGCTATAAAGCCAAAAAGATGTTTTATCCCCTGGGAATGGAAATTGAAAGAATACTTGCATGTCAGTACGATTGTATCCTCTCGATATAAGCAGCGTAAGAATGAAGATGACGATTTGGAGGAATATGAGCTGATGATTAGACCTCTGGCTAAGGTCATGTGGTATCTTCCTATAATTCTTCATCTGAAGCGTTGTATGCGAACACTCGGGATGTGAAATTGTTGTGTTGACACGCGGAGGGGCGTAAGAATGATGGATTGTTAAGACGCCTTTCTGATGCCATCTAGTGGAGAAACTGTTGGAAAAATTAGCACTTTCAGGTTTATTTTAATCCACATATAAATCATGACTATGAGTATTACTATATTGACATATGAGTAAGGCACGTATATTCTTGATGATGACATGGCACCCAGGTATCGTCAAGGAGGACGAATCTGGCCCTCTGGCCATAGGGTGGGTCGGGCCGACTACTCGGAGTCCGACTCCTACACGGGGGCGCCTCATCAACGTGGAGTACAAGACATGGATTAATACCTTCCCGGCATACTCGGAACCTGTTGTAACTAATTAGGAAATCAATCTGTTAACCGATCCGGACTCTTGTAACCCTATCCCGGTCACCTATATAAGGCCTGGTAGAGGACCTCCGATCGGCAGGCCTTTTAGTCATAGACAATCTCTATTGTTTCATAGCTCAAGCAACCTCGAGGTCGATTCTCTAGGGCTTGCGGCACTCGGGATTCAAGCTATACCAGCCACCAAACACAGGACGTAGGATATTACCTCTCCGCGAGGGCCTGAACCTGTCTAAATCCTGTCTCCCGTGTGCACCCATGCGGATTTACTGTGCTCACACCGCCCCATATTCAGTATTGCCGGAATAATACTCCGACAATTCTAGACATGCTAGTAATTACCAAAAAGCAATTAAGGCACATATATTCTAGACATGCTAGTAATTACTAAAAAGCAATCAAGCATATTTAAAACAAACATATGTGCTAACATAATAGTTAAGAATATGGCAAGAGGTTCATGATATACCTGCCGCTGCCGATAAGAGAATTAGAGGCGGTGGTGTTGATTGTGGATGAATCGATTTTCTTCGGTGACACCATGGTGATGAAGATGAAGACGACATCGAGAAAGTAGTGGTTATAGATGAATAGGACGTCATGGAAGTAGATGAATGAATGGTGAGTAGACGATCATGACATCATGGAAGTAGATGAACAATGAGCAGTTGCAATGATCATCGCTTCTCAAAAACCTTATTCGTCTCCCATGCGGTGCACGCTCTCACGAGACGAAGGCTTCGAAGACTTGCACTCCTAGCAGGCGATGCACGCCGCAACCAGGACGGAGTAACCGACGAGGTGCAAACTAGCCAAAGGAACGTGGGTGTTTGTGAGGTAGAGGAGGAAAGCTTGCTCTTGCTCTATATTCTACCCCTCTCCTTATCCTCCTTATATAGTTGCACAGCAGGGAGAAAGCAACGGTCGCGATTAATTTTCCACATTACTATAGGAACACGTCATTCTAACTTCTGTGATTAACTAGGTGAGCCATTTTAAGTTTTCCTCATTAATCTTAGTAATACGTACATTACAGCATTAATGCCACATAACAACTCTTCCGGTCCGACTGGCAAAACACTTCACTTCTCGGGTAGGCACGGCCGACCCGAACACGGCTCGGCCACGGACAAGACACACGCGCATGAGAGCAGGTGCGCATGGCGTCGCGAGGTGAGCGAGTGAGTGCATATGTTGTTTCTACCTTTTCCCATACTACAAGGTGTGACACATCTCACCTTATGTGTTGGTGTCCTTCCACCTCCACTAGCAATATGGGACTAATTACACATGCCGTGCAAATAATGGGCATCGGGATTTATCTAGGAATTATTATGAATATGTGATATTTTTAACAATCCCTGCTAGATCTCAGAGGCACATTAGATTGTCTTATCTTCCAATGTACTTTTTGATGTAACAGTTTTTTAGTGGAGACCTGTTAGGATTGAACATCCACCTAGAACATCAAGATACACTCATCCACAACTACATAATGGACTAAGCCTTGAATTGATAGATTTATGTGGACAAAGTTTACTTAATGTCTTAACTGATACTAGGTTGTCATAGGCTACACCTCGGGTGGAGCATATAAGTCGTACTCCTAGTTTCTTCATGAGCTTTTTAGAGGTTATCCAAGTCTCATAGAATGCGACAAATAGTTAGGCTCATATAGGTGTGTTATTTTAAGACTGCTCTATAGGACAACATCTTTGCTAACAATAACCATAGAACACATTAAGATTAATGTCATCCTACCATACAGAAGCTGAGAGTATTGCATTTCCAATGGAGTGGGTTGTAAAGGTATTCTCCTCCAGTTAACTAACAGCTTGTTTTTCTGGTCCTACTTCACGGGACCTCCGATCAAATAGGTTGGGTTACCACTACGGTGTAACTCACATGGGTCTCATACCCATCTCCTTCGATGCATTATCTATCAAATTCCGTGATAGGCCCTTCGTAGAGGGATCTGCCAAGTTCCTATCTATTTGGATGTAATCCAAAGCTATCACTCTAGAGTTTCCCAATCTCTTTATAGACTTCAGATGTCGTTTAACATGTCTTGAGGACTTCATGTCATCCTTTGCATTGTTCACTTTTATGATGATCGTCTGGTTATCACAATTCATGAAGATAGCTGTTATCAGTTTTTCAACTACCGACAAATCCATTGAACGCTCAAATAGCCATTCTGCCTCAACAGTGGTTGTATCTAGTGTTGCGAAGCTCTACCTCCATGGTTGACCTCATCAAGATGGTCTGTTTGTAGGACCTCCATGAAATAGCTTCACAGCTAAGAGTGAATACATATCCACACATAGCTTTTATTTTGCCTACATCCAAAATCCAGTTGGAATCACTATATCCTTCCAATACCCTTTGGTACCTAATATAGTGAATTACATAGCTCATTATACCTTTTAGATAGCGCATCACTCTTTCAAGAGCATACCAATGATCATCTCCCGGATTCAAAATAAACCGGCTCAATTTGCTCATAGCAAAAGAGATGTCAGGCCTTATAGCGCTAGCTAAGTACATCCGTGACCCAATAATCTAAGAATATCTCAATTGATCTCTAGTGATTCTACAATTCTTTTGAAGAATTACATTAGGATCATAAAGTGTTGGTGAAAGCTTGCAGTCCATGTAGCCAAAGCGACTCAGAACCTTCTCCACATAATGAAATTGTAGGAGAGTAATGCCATTGAAAGTGCATCTCGGCCTGCTAAGTGCGTTTTGATTATTAATGACAAATGATTAAGGGACTAATGTGTGCATCAAGTGTGAACATGTGTTTTTTAGTCCCAAAAGTGATGACATAACCAGAGCTGATGGCCCCTAAAAAGTTCTAAGGAAGAATGGCTCGAAGGAACCAAGGTTAAGGACCATTTTATAGCTCTTTTGGTGGTTCGAGAAATCACATTGAGTTTAGGAAAAGCCATACTATTTGGGTCCAGTGTTAAAACTTTCAAAATTTGTCTTTGTTTATGCCTTGTTCAAGGCTATTCAAATTTTCCTAAGAGTATGGGTTCCAACTCGGAGTCTTTGGGTTTTTACCAGAGTCTCCACGACCAGTTTCTGGACACGCTATATAGCCGTCGTTTGAAAAGTCAAAGTCTCCGAGCTGTTGTCAGCTATATACACCCCAAACCTCCAAGCTATATATATAACTCTTTGCTAATCCATTTCTTTGCTCTCTTGATTGCTACTCCACATTTCCTCAAGCCCAGAGTGAGATCTTTGTGAGGAAATCTTTGAGAGAGAGAGACTGATCCGTAGTTGAACATCAAGCAAGAGTTCATCTTCAAGCCAAACTGATTGAAGCCTATTTCTCTTGGAGATTAGCATCTCCTAGACGGCTAGAAGTCGCTTGGAGACTTCGAGAATTTTGTGAAGAGCTCCAAGAAGTTTGTGAGGGTTTAGAGCTCGCCTGCTATAAGGTGAAAAGCTGTAACAAGTGAGAGGGGGCATCATATCAGCAAGCCCTTTGAGGATAGCGACGATTCAGTGATGGCTTTAATCTATGGATCAAGCTTCCTCAACGGAGATGTAGAGCCTCACCAAAAACTCGAAGTTTAACAATAAATCCTTTGCTAGTGCGGTTGTCTCTTTTCATTCTTTCATATTTGTTTCTTGGCACATCTTGTGTAGCATGCTAGGATTTACTTAGAGTTTAAAACTGCATGTGTAGGATTTACTTTTGGTAGAAGTTTTTGATAATTTCCTATTTATCCCCCTAGTTGATAGCCTAGATCCTTTCACCCATCCTCAACTTTTATCAGCTTGATGTTAAGAATAACATCAACTACTCCCAGATCCTTCATGTCAGAATTTTGAGACAAAAATTTCTTGACCTCCTTTATCACGTCAAGATTAGTCCCAAAAATAATTATGTTATCGATATACAAACACAAGATCAATCCCTCACCTGCACCATAATGGTAGTACACACACATGTTAGCTTCGTTTACTCTGAAGCTTGCAGATGTCAAAGTGATGTAAACTTCTCATGCTATTGCTTAGGTGCTTGCTTGAGGCCATATGAAGACTTCAGTAACTTACAAACCTTGCCCTCTTGACCATCTACTACAAATCTATCAGGTTGTTTTATATAGATTTCCTCATCCAACTCTCCATTATAGAAAACCATATCTCAACATCCATTTGATGAATGAGAAGACCATGTGAGGCAGCCAAAGACAGTAGCTCTTTGATTGTGGTCCACCTGACAACAGGTGAGTAAGTAATAAAAGTATTCACCTTCTTTTTTGGTATAACACCGGGCTACAAGCCAAGCCTTGTACTTCCCAGTAGTTCCATCAGGCCTAAGATTCTTCTTGAACACCAACATGCACCCTACCAGTTTATAATCGTAGGGATGATCAGTGATTTCCCAAGTTCCATTAGCGACACTGGAATCCATTTTGCTATGAACTGCTTCCTTCGAGTAGTCTATATCTAGAGGCTTATGCTTCTAAAATGGCCTTGGGAGTATCATCCACAAGGCACACAGTGAAATCATCACCAATGGATTTTGCAATCCTCTGTCTCTTGCTCGTGCTCCTGCTAGGAGCAGCACTGTCATCCTTCTCAGGGATTTGCTCATGTGTTTGTTTAAAGTACTCAATAGGAATGACGGGTTCAGGAGTCAAATGCTCTGGTTGAGTAGAAGTGCTAGGCATATCCTTCATCGGAAAGATGTTTCTCAAAGAACGTAGTATCTTGAGACTCCATTATTGTACCGAGATGCATGTTAGGTACCTCAGATTTGACCACTAAGAATCTATAAGCAATGCTCCGATGAGCATATCCTAGAAAAAAATCCATAGTTGTAGGTTTGAGCTTGCGCTTCTTAGTTATTTGTACATTGACTTGCACCAAACACTCCCATGTGCGCAAGAAAGAAAGTGATGGCTTAGTTCCTTCCCATCACTCATAAGGAGTTATCTCTTTATTCTTAGTGAGAACACTATTTAGGACATGACTTGCATTCAATATGGGCTCCCCCACCATGCCTTAGATAATTGAGTAGTGTCTAACATTGCTTTAACCAAGTCAGTCAAAGTGTGATTCTTTCTTTCGGCAAGCCCGTTTGATTGTGATTAATAGGGAAGCATTCTCATGGATGATTTCATGTTCCTCACAAAAAGAATTGAACTCACTTGGGAAGTATTCTCCATCACGATCCAACCTTACTCTTTTGATCTTTCTATCATGTAGATTTTAAAGTAGTTGAAAGCCTTAGCTTTAGATTCCAATAGATACACATAAAAAATCTAGTACCATCGTCAATCGAAGTCATCAAATATTTCTTTTCACCATTCATCAACACACCATTCATCTCATAAAGATCTGAATATATAACTTCTATAGGTGCTAAGTTTCTCTCCTCAGTTGCCTTACGGGGCTTGTGAGGTTGCTTGGATTGCAAACAACTATGATGCTTAGAACCTTCGACTAGTGGAAATTTGGGATTAAACTCATACTAGAAAGCCGAGTCATGCAACCAAAATTAATATGACATAATCATAAGTGCTAGACATTAGCTCACCTCCTTTAGCACATACATGGTTCACAACTCTATTAAAGACCGAAAGAACAGTAGGTAAATTTCCATATATGGTTGTCTCATCGGCATTGCTAATAGTGACGTTGACAGATTTGGAGGTCTATCTTTGTTGGACCTTTCTTCCTTTGCAGCTTTTACAATCCTTAGCCCAATGGCCAAGTTCATCACACATGAAGTAAGGCTTTTCTGCCTTATTCATGAAAGAACATCTAGGCCCCAAGTTGGTTTTGATGGTTAATGGCAACTCAAACTGGAATCTAACGTTTACAGTGAGTGTAAGCAGGTTTGTAGGTTCCACGAAGAAGGGTCATCAAGGAAAGGATGACCACCAAAAATGGTACAAGGGTGGTTTCCAGGACTAAGGAATGGCTATGCTAGGCAGCTGTGCCACAGCTGTGAAGAAACCGGTGATGTGCAAGGGAGTTGCAAGCAAGGTGATGGTGGCTTGATGCGTCAAGGACTGTGACTGCAGTTGGTGAGCAGGTAAAGCCTAGATTTGCTAGTTTCTTTGAGTCCATAGGAAAAGCCTGTACTATCAAGAGGGATGAAGCAGTGATGCTCTATGGAGGTTCTAGTTGCTCAATGCTCAGGATGTTGGACAGTGCACTAATGCTTTGAGATTAGTGGCCCTGTGTCAGCAGTTTTGTATAAGTATAAAACTGGTTGGAGCTGGCACTCTGCAGTGCTAGCAGTAGAAAACCCTAGGGGTTAGAGTCACCGGTGTGACACAGCGGTGTCACAGATGGTCTAACGCTCTATGACTCAGGTACATCTCTGTACCAGGGGAGAGCTTGAAAACGCTAAGGAACCTGCGCTGCGATAGCTTGTCTGCTGAGTCGGAGGGCTGTTGGAGGTTCTCTCCTTATAGGTTTCAGAGAGTGTGTGCGCTGAGGGCATGTCATGTGCCAAGACCGGGCTGAGTAGTGCGGCTGCGTCAATTTAGAGTTTAGCTGTGTATGCCACCGGTGACACAGGTATCGGTCTGCTTGAGCCGGTTATAGTTGGGCGGAGTGATTAGCTGTGTCACCGGTGGCTGACACCAGTGACTCACTTAATCCTATGTGGCAACAGTGTAACGGTCAAGTGCTTGTGAACCCTATATATAGGGGACCAGGGGAGGTCTTGGACCTCAACCAATGAGCCAATCAGTAACTCACATTTGACCATTGCAAAGCCTCTTTCCACCGAACGAAAGCCAAGTTTCCTAAGTGTCAGTTCGGGAAGGGTTAGAGTTCTTGAGCAAAGAGCATTGGTTCCTCCAAGAGTTGTTACTGCTGAATCTATTACTCTTGGAGTGTCTACTCCTAGACGGGCGTAGGAGTTGCTGGTACCACCCACGCTTGTGTGGGCTGGACCAGTAGTCTGTGAGGGTGATTAAAGTCTACCTGCTGCAAGCAAAAGGACTTCCACAAGCAAAGAAAGAGGCCTGAGATTAGGTGCTCGGAGAAAAAGCACGATTCAGTGCTGGCGACCTCTTCGGAGTAGCTTCTCCAACGGAAACGTACCACTCTGCAAAGAGCTGGGAACTTCGGTGAAAATCACTCTGTCTCCTGAGTACTTGTTGTTTTACTGCTTGATTCTTGCTATATCTGTTTGCTTGTATGCTCATATAGATATTCTGTTTATCTGCTTAGATCACCTTTACACCTGTGTCTTGTTAGCTGTCTCACAGTTGGTATAGATCATATCTCACACCTGTGTCAGCTACCTGTTACACAGACACTGTGATTGCTCATCCTTTTTGCTAAGTCATTAGCCCACCTGTGTTAGACACCTGTGTGACAGCTGCATGCTAATTTACACATCGCAACTTTCCTGTGTCACACACCTGTCACATAGCTAGCTAATCCTTGCTTCTGCACAAGGTTTAATCTAAATAATCTAGTTAAAAGAAGTAATTTTTGTTAGCCTCCTATTCACCCCCCCTCTAGTCGGCATCTGAGGTCCTTTCAGTTCATCTGATTCTTCTTCTTGTAGCTAGTGTTCTGGTTGACCTTATTTTTCCCTTTGAACTTGCCGCGACCGTTCTGTTGTACCAAGTTGGCATTGGACTATCCCTCGCCTCCCTTAGGATGTACATCCTTCAGCCGAGCTTTCTCCTCAACATCAAGAAACACTATTAAGTTCTCAATAAAGATTTCTTGACTCTTGTGTATCCAAGTTGTGGCAAAATTCCACAACGAGGGAGGTAATTTGGCAATAATACCCCCAGCCACAAACTTATCGGGTAATCCATATTTGAGGAGTTTGAGTTCCTTGACAATGAGTTGTATCTCATGAGCCTGCTCAACCACAGAACAGTCATCGACCATTTTGTAGTCATGATATTGCTTCATCACATACAGTTCATTGGCTGCATCCATCGCACCCGAACTTAGCTTTGAGTGCATCCTACAATTCCTTTGCATCCCTCGTGTGCATGTACACATCACAAAGGCGGTTAGCAAGAACATAAGAATACTACCTACAAAGATGACGCATTGTGGTATCCTCAAACGCCTTTTCCTAGTCGAAGGTATGGGTTCCGTTAGGTTTGCCAGCCACGACCCAGTAGATGTTCATTACCGTCAACCAAAGAGCGGCTTTGATTTTCCATTTCTTAAAGTGCACACCGGCAAACTAGTCTGGCATCAATACATCAGCAAAACTAGTCATCACAAAACCCAAGTGCATAGAATAAGGTTTTTGGACCGTTGGAAAAATTAGCACTTTTGGGTTTATATTAATCCACACACAAATCATGACTATGAGTGTTACTATATTGGCATGTGAGTAAGGTACGTACATCCTAGACATGCTAGCAATCAAGCATATCTAAACCAAACATAGATGCTAACATAATAGTTAGGAATATGATAAGAGAGTTCATGATATACCTACCACTACCGATAGGGGAAGTAGAGGTGGTAGTGTTGATGGCGAATGAATTGCTTTCCTTCGATGATGCCATGGTGACGAAGATGAAGACGACATTGAGGAAGTAGTGGTCCTAGACGAAAAATACTTTGTGGAACTAGACAAATGAATGGCGAATAGACCAATAGAACATCGTGGAAGTAGACGAATACCGAGCAGTCACGACGATCGTCACTTCCCAAAAACCTTATTCGTCTCCCATGCGGTGCACGCTCTCATGAGACGAAGGCTTCGGAGACCTGCTCTCCTAGTAGGCAGTGCACGCCACAACCAGGACATAGTAGCTGACAAGGTGCAACACAGCAAAAGGAAGGTGGGCTTTTGCGAGCTAGAGGAGTAAAGCTTGCTCTTGCTCTATATTTTATCCATCTCCCGTATACTCCTTATATAGTAGCACGGCAGGGAGAGAGCAATGACAACGATTAACTTTCCATCTTATTGCAGTAATGCGCCATTGTAACTGCCTTTATTAACCCACCAAGCCATTTTTACATTTTCTTCATTAATCTCAATAACGCGTCAGCTACAGTATTAATGCCACGTAACAGCTCTTTTGGTCCAACTAGCAAAACACTGCATTTCTTGGCCAGGCACGGCCGGCCTGAGCCTGGCTTGGGCATGGACACAACATGCGGGCAGGCATGGCATGGCAAGCCGAGCGAGTGCATGAGTGAGCGCATGCGTTGTTTCTCCCTTTTCCCATGCTACAAGGAGATGTGGTACATCTCCATCTCACCTTATATGTTGGTGTCCTTCCACCTCCAATAGTAATATGAGACTAAAGATTTTACACATGCCTTGCAATTAATGAGCCTTTGGGATTTATCTAGGAATCATTATTAATATGGGTTTTTGGCCCAATATTCCTAGCAAAAACTTTGATAGAAAGTACCCAACTTTTAGCACGGAATCGAGGAACTTAAGGTTTGAATTGAGTATGGATGGAGTAAATCAATTTGGTAACATGAGTAGTCGACACAACACCTTGCCCGTGGATCTATGTACATACAACCTTCCTCCTTGGTTGTGTATGAAGAGGAAGTACATTATGCTATCGATACTTATCCAATGGCCAAAGTAGCCTGGCAATGACATTGATATATACGTAACACTTATGTTAGAAAATTTGCAAACACTATGGGATGAATGGTCGAGGCATGGGATGCGGATAAATGAGATAAACTTAGATTACACGCCGTGCTCTTTAACAATCAATGACTATCCTACATTTGGTAACATTTTGGGCTTAAGTATAAAGGACCCAAAGCCTGTGCTCCTTATTTAAATGATACCGCGAGTGTGTGACTAAAGAACTCGTGGAAAACTATGTCCATATGTCACTGACGGTTCCATTGGATGAATCACCCATATCACAAAATGAAGAAACAATTCGACAGAAAAATGGAGGAAGATTGAATTTTGAAGCCCAAAGGCGGGAAATATGCCTACGATAAGGTTAAGGTTATAGATGTTGTTTTTGGAAAAGGACATAAAATTGAGGAAGGACATCTGGAAGAAGAAATCAATATTTTGGAATTTACCTTATTGGAAGGACTTCGAAGTTCGCCATTGAATCGACGTGATGTATTTAGAGAAGAATGTTTGTGAAACCTTGATTGTTCTCTTATTGAACATTCCGGAAAAAACAAAGGATGGCGTGAAGGCATGGCTTGACTAGGCCGAATTGGGCATCATGCCTAAGTTAGCACCGGTGAAGACTGCTAAATGCAAAACATTCCTTCCTCCTACTTGTTACACTCTTCCCAAGACTGAGGGGACTGAACTTTGCCAGTGCTTGCATGGTGTGAAAGTTCCATCGGGTTACTTTGCAAACATCAAGAAACTTGTTTCTATGCAAGATGTGAAATCAATAGGCATGAAGTCTCAAAATTGTCATGTGATGATTACACAAATGATACTTGCTGCAACTATAGGTATTTTGCCGGTGAAGGTCCGAGAGGCAATCATGAGTCTATATCATTTCTTTTACATAATTTTCATAAGGTAATTGATCCTCAAGGTCTAGACACTCTACAAGAAGAGCATAAGGAGACTCTATGTGATCTCGAGATGTACTTCCCTACGTCATTTTTTGATATCATGGTTCATCTACCAGTTCACCTCATGAGAGAGATAATGATGAACCGGCCTACCTTCTTACGTAGCATTTACCCTTTCGAGAGGTACATGGGGATTCTGAAGTCCTACATATGGAATTAATCCACACCAGAAGGCAGCATTACCGAAGGTTATGCAACCGAAAAGGTCATTGAGTTCTGTGTGGACTACATGGCTCACGTGAAAGATATGGTTCAAACTTTCACCCCCACTAGAATAAATTTCATGAAATTTTGGATGAATATCTCAAAACCTAGTTCAAGTTGAAATCCAAACCTTCAAATTCAAAAAGAAAAAAGAAAAAAAGGTAACCGGAGAAATAAGGGATAGAACCCACTTATTGGATTTGCAATAGAGTACATATATAGTAACATGATATAGCGATAGGTTTATAAAGGAAAGTATAACATCCCCATTTTTGCTAATATATGTTATACTTGTTAATCTCGGATTGGGCCGAAATCCAACCCTCACAACCAGCCAGCCCAAGGAGATGCAACGCACCCATGCGCGCGTCCCCGCCAACATGACGATATGCTGACAGGCACCCGCTTCTCAAGTCCATCGTCTCACATGCCAGCAGCTGCATGCCGTGAGTCGACATTGCGCGCGCCACCTCCTACTCGCCAGAGCATCATGCCACCTCAGCTCGAGGCATCATCACCGTGAAGCCACTGCTCCATCGTCTGCCAGCGCCATCACAATCACCATTCTTGAGCTCCTCCTGTCACCCCAAGCTCCTGCACCTTTTACACGCTTCTCTAAGCAGGTGGGCATCCTTGGCGGGTCTTCCTGACAACACCGCTGCGCCGATCCTCCTTGGGTCATCGCCCGTGATGCTCCGCAAACCTAGGGCTCCGTACCACTACAGTCGCATATGATGCAGTCCCAAGAACCAAACACACGCACACGTTGGTCCTGGAACCCACCGTAGCACACCGCGCTAGCCTGCGCGTGCGAGCTTGCCTGCATTCAATCGTCGGCTGAGTCGCTGACCAGCAAGACCCAGCAGATATAACGGTTAACCCATTAACCCATTAACTGTTAGGGTTTAAACTGATAATTTAACATCCGGTATCACTGACATGTGGATCCAACCTTTTAAACATGTGCTTAATTAACTTATATAACTTTGAGTCACTGACTTATGGGTCCAGTGGCCATTTTGAGCGGTCAGAGACGACCTGGTCTCCCCAGACCCCTGGCTCCACCTATCATTGACTGTGGCTAGGTAATAGTGAGTACTAAGATTATTCTCTCTTATTTTAAATCACAATGAATTATCTAAAATTCCAAAAAACTTTTTTAAATTGTTTTAATATTTGATAATTGATAACTAATCGTATTAAGTTAGAAAAATATGAATAAAATATATGTTGGATCAGTGGCTTCCGACAGAGGGGGGTGAATGTTGGTTTCAGCTTTTTCAACTTAAAACAAGAACACAATACAATATATTCAAATCAGAGAATGCAGCGGAAAACCATCGACAAAAGCAATCAAAATCAGTGGAGCCAAAACCAGACAGATCGGAAGTTGCAGAGTAGAAATATCGAAAGTTCCGACCTTACCGGAAGTTCTGAAGTAACCCTATTTCTGAACTCTCTAGAAAAATCGGAACTTCCGACTTCCAGGTCGGAACTTCCGATGTGGATCGGAACTTCCGGAGCGAGAAAGTCGGAGTTTCCGATATTGGCAAAAACAGCAGACTGTCACGCGGAAAAATGTTTGCAGATTTTGATCTACCCAACGGAATTGAACGAAATTTTGCACAGTGGTAGATAAGAGAGTTACGAAGATATTCCAATTAGAATCATGTTAAACGCTTGTATGTGCTAAGAGAAAATGCTAATTTACTATCTGTTATTTTCTGACTTCAAAAACCAGCCCTAGCTAATAAGCTAAGCGAAAATCAAATCCTTGATTCCTAGGACCTTGTGAGGTATATTCATAAGAAATTAACATGAAATTATCTCACGTATCCTAGCAACATATTCCAAGCCCCATAAGACAAGATTGGATCCTCAAAAGAATCAAACTTGAAAACCCCAAAGACTTCCCTTTCCTCCAATATAGATCTGAGATTAGGATGGAAATGAGAGATTCTTCGGGTCTGCTATGATGGAATTAACATGAACATGATCTTTCATCACTAACTTGCCATATCCAAGATATCTCAAAAAGACAGAGGCAAGAAAACGAAAATCCAAAAGAGAGAGAAAGAGAGAGAGGGAGAGAGAATCTCAAGAACACATACTCTCTTCTTGAAACTCTTCTTGTATTGATTTTCTTAATGTTTAGAAGTCTCTCCGTTGAGACCAAAGCTCTCTTGAGCAGCTCTTATAAAGGATTGTCCAAAAGTTAGGGTGTTACAAACCCACCATCTTCTATTTATAGTGGAAGGGGCATACCCCTCTCCACTTGGGCCTTAAAGCCCAGCTAAGGGCATAGGGCTCTTAGCACGCATCCCAAAGCATCTAAGCCACCTATCCACCCTCAAACCTCCTTACCACCGCAAGCCTAATCCTAAACCGCATCATTGGCCGCCGCCGTAATTTCTTTGATTTTTCTTCCGTAGTGTCTGCACTTTTACAAAAGTGCCCTCGCACCAACTTGGTCCTCACGTCTTGTCTCCACCTTTGCCTTGCCCGCTAAGGCTCCGTCTTGAGCCGCCCGATGTCGTCGCCACCAACTTGATCGCATTTCCGTCCTCCAGGCGTCATGCTGATCCTCGTGACCGAACCATTGTCGCACTCATTAACCCTGCACACTAGTAGACAAGCAAACCGGTTACGAGCACAAGTTTTCTACTTGACCCAAGTTAGTCGAGAAAACAATTCCATCAATTTTTACGAGACAAATTGACCAAACTCTAATTCATCAGAAAGCACGTGGCCAAAAAGTTTTTACTATCGGAACATCCGGTTCCTGGATCAGAACCTTCGATTCTCACATCTGCGGTCTGAGGGCTAAGATCAGAGATTGAATTTGGTCCCTCCAGAATTGAAGGTCAGAGCCTTCGACTTCAATTTCATATCCACAGACACGATCTGGAAATCCACCAGACATTCACTGAAGCCGAGTCCAGAACCTGAACTCGGAGCCTCCGGAATTGAAGGTCAGAGCCTCCGACTTCAATTTCGACTCCACAGACACGATCTGGAAATCCACCAGACATTCACTGAAGCCGAGTCCAGAACCTGAACTCGGAGCCTCCGGAAATGGAAGTTGGAGCCTCCGACTTCAAACTCGAGAATTTTGACTTCGAATCATAGAACTTTCGAAACACAACGGAACATCCGATTCTTGAATCGGAACATCCGGTTCTCACAAACCTCGGAGCTTCCAGAAATGAAAGTCTGAGCCTCCGAATTCAAACTCAGAACTTCCAAAACACATCGAAATTACAGATCATTAAACCGAAGCCTCCGGTTTTTCTAGAGCGCTAAAAACATAGTCGAGATCGGATATTCCAAAATACATCAGAAGTTCCGATCAGAATACCGGAACATCCGATATATATATTTCAAACATGAACGTTGAATTCTAACAACCTAACATTCAACTCCAATAACAAACTCTGTGGTAAATTATTCATCATCTGAAACTTAGAGAAGCAGTACAACTCCATCTAGGTCCTACAATATCAAAATCCTATATAATTATGCCATTTTCATGCATGTATATGGGCTTATTTAATTAACTATTTTCATTTTCTATGTGGGTGAAAAATGATATGATATGATGAGGCATCTTAATATAAGGGTGGGATGGGCACACAGTCGTGAGGCTGGGATGTCCCGTCATCCACAACATATGGAACCGTGTTAAAGTTAACGGCCAGACTAGTTTACATGGATTGGCCCATAGGGGACTCATAGCTAAGTCAAAATCATTGTAATGGTTGTGTTTGATCACCCTCCGCCGGTACACCTCATGAAGTGTACTTATTGCATGGCATTAGGACTCGATTGATATGTGTAAGTAAATATGTATATCCCTGCAGGGTTTGAACTATTTGAATAGTCATGTCCATAGTTATGGAAAACTTGCATTACCTATGTCGAATTAGGCAACTTCAATGTTACTCTAAAACTATCAACTTTAATTTAAAGAAGTGATTGTTTCCTCGTAGGTGGTTAATGAAGAGTCAATTTGGTTGTAGTTGATGATGATAGAAGTAATTGAGTATATATAGTTTTGGAAGAACGCTCTCTTATCCTCTTATAACTTGATGAGGTATTTATTTTTAATCTATTAGAGTCATACTAAACAAAAATATGGCTTTATGCAAACTAATCCAGAAATATTCCTTATTGATACCAAATGCATCTATTACTATTTCCATGTCAGTCTTGTAGAATACTTTTATACTCATTTTGCAACGTTGATATTTTTGTGCAGAGGATATTTTCCCTTCTGATGATGGTTTCTTTATAGAGATCGACACCAACGATGAGTAGTCTCTAGGAATCCCAAGCAATAGACTTGTCCAGGGTTTGGCAGGCCGTTTGTTTTGTTCTACTGCCACTTTTGGTTTCACTACTTTGTGGCTTCTAAGCCACTTATAACTCTCTGTTATGTATTTAATAATTGGTCATGTGACCACTTGTGTGAATAAGTTGTTAAACTTACTCAATTAAGAGCTATACACATTATTATAGTTTTTGACATAGAGTTATTGTTGTGATACATATTTGTTCTAATATACCTCATATACCATGCGTGCATGACTATAAAGCACATGGAGTATGTAAGGTTCCGAGATTCATAATATGAAATTGTCAAGTGTGATCATCACTATGAAACGACTCTTTCACTGAGAGCTTGTGAACTATATCACTCTACTCCATCCATGCATTAATTTGTTGGGACGAGTTCGGGTTGATGTTTCAGCTCAGTAAGAAAAGAGTGAGGAGACTATATCACTCTACTCAAGTTGATGCATTCAATTGTTGGCTTGAGATCGGGATTAATGTCTCAAGCTATTCATGGTCATATCACTCTACTCCCATCGAAAGTATTTATATCTCGATGGTTGAAGTCAGTGTTGATGTCTCCACTCATGTGATGATTTCATCAGAGATGTTATATTATAAATTCCGAGTCCCGATAGATAGGGCACACATATCATGAACACCAAGGTTTTGGCTAATGGTTCAAAACAAATTACTGAATAGGCGGGGGTGGGGCGGGGAAGGGGGGTTATGGCCGGCAGGAATACCTAGATTTTACCTCCCAGAATTTTGCAACTACTTGAAAATCAAAGTGTACCAAATTTTGTCCAATTTTGCATGAATTTTACCTAAATGAATTTTTTCTACCAGTACACCCATTCACCAAGGGGAATTGGTACCGCTAACCATAAATACTGACCGGTTACCACTTACCAGAACCCCTAACGCACACCCTACTTAATCACGGTTTCACGGAACACATGCTTAAGGGTAGTCCTAGTGCTCCACCTCAACTGTCTCTTAATCCATGCCACCTAAGCAAAAAAAACTTATGTGGTGGGGTAATTATGAAAGAGAGAGAGGGAAATTGTCTCTTAATCTAGAGATGGCTCTTAGCGGTGTAATCGATGCAAATTAGATCACGTGTGGCTCACATCTACACTACTATATACGAGAGCTATGCCACAAACAAACTACAAGGTTAAAATGATAGTGTTGATTTTAAAATATAATAAATGAAAGATTTTAAGAGACAACACTAAGATACAAACTATTGAGAAGGTTGTATCTAAATAGTTATTTAATACAATAAGAGACAACTTAAGATATAATACATTGAGAGTGCCCTAACATTCACTATACACAGGTTAGGAATTTAATCTGTGCGGGCTCTAGGGCCTCACGAAGAGCGAGTAAGCACTTTCTTAATGAACGCAGACACATGCTTAATTATACCATCATTAAATAAGCCACACTATATATCAATATTTGTGGATCGAACCGGGATAGGTGAGAACAAATATTCACTTCTACCACTAGCAACTGTCCCGTACGTAGGGACAGGACCGAGCCGGGATAGGTGAGAACAAATATTCACTTCTACCAATAGCAACTGGCCCGTACATAGGGACAGGACCGAACCGGTATAGGTGAGAACACCATATTTATCCACAGTAATGGTCCATCCAATCCTGAAATGACGACTTCGCAAAAGGGACTCACCAAGACAGTGTTGGAGAGCTCAGATCAAATCGCTGCGTGCACGTTCATGAATTCATTGGTCAACTATCCAGGCATTTGTGCTGTCCTTGATCTACAGTTTTGGGACCATCCAGGCATCCAACAAGCTAGCTAGCTAGCCTGCATGATTGCTCTAAAGCAATAATTAAGAGGCAATATTAATTTGAAACTTTGTCCTGAACTGAAAATAGTTGTATGTTAGTACTGATTCAACGTACTTGTGATTGATTGTTTACTGTTGATAATTTGATTAACTACATAAAAAAACTCGAATAAAAGTATAACATGGAATTTAAAAAGCAAAATATATCCACATGCTAACCTGAAATCACAAACTAGAAACTGTTTAATTCTAGGGCTGCCAGCATGGAAAAACTATTAACTTGTACCTAGTCGACTATATTCATTTGGTTGGATCATCCAGTGCTTCGTGTGCTATAATAGCTAGCGCACCATCCAAAAAAACAATACCTAAAAAAACATAACGAATAAAATGAGAAACAAATCGGTGACCAACCATAGCACACCATATTAAACCTGGTTTCCCCGTATTTTTTAAATAAACTTGGTTCAATTTAGTCATTTATTTGGTTTTCATATTTTATTTAAAAGTAACTAAACCTTTGTGCTCGTTAGTACAAATGTACAGTACACCATATCACACTTGGTTCAGTTTAGTCAGTTGTTCGGTTTTCATATTTTATTTACAAGAAAAACCTTGTGCTCATTAGTACAATACCAACTACCGCATACACAATATGAGCTATTATAACTGCTGCCAATAACTCTCTTAATTAATTCTTTAATCATAATTTTTTTGTTATAGAAGTGTAGTGATCAATCATAGCTGTACCATCATTTTTATTAATTTTCGATATTTTTGTTCCTCAAATGTAAAGCACAATGGAAATTGGATATCATCGTCCTCACATACTTAGTATTACAGACCAATTTATTTTCTAAATGTTAGCTCTGAAATCTTTACTAAGGTGGCTACTAACAGGATTGGCATGGTCACACATAATGTTGTGCGGCCTACCCAGAAGGTGTTTATGTCCGGACATTACATTATGGAGGGAGTAGTTATCTTACACGAAACGATGCATGAGTTGCACCGCAAGAAGCTCGATGTCGTGCTGTTCAAAATTAACTTAAAAAGACTTATAATAAACTCAAATGGTCTTTTCCGTAACAAGTCATGCGAATGAAAGGCTTCTCATCCACGTGGTGTCGTTGGGTGGAGAGTTATGTAAAAGGAGGCAGTGTAGGTATTAAGGTAAATGATAATGTGGGACACTATTTTGAGACTAGGAAAAGATTACGTCAAGGTGATCCTATGTCACCCATCTTATTCAACATAATAGTTGACATGTTAGCCATCCTTATGTGGGACACTATTATTTAAATATTATTATTTTTCGTAAATCGCAGAACTACAACACGAATTGAAAAAATTTCAAAAATAGGGATCGGTCGGCAAACCAAACGCCGAAATAGAGTAATCCGCACACCAATTGCCGAAATTGCAAGTCGGCAGCGCAGTAACCGACTACATTAACTGATTTTGGCACGAACGAGTAGTCGGCCAGCCAGCTGCCAACTTGAGTGACGATGACATAGCACCCGGGTACCGTCAAGGAGAACAAAGCTGACCATCCGGGCATAGGGTGGGCCAGGCCGACTACTCAAAGTCCGACTACAACACGGGGGCGCCTCGTCGACTTGGAGTACAAGACAGGGACTAAGATCGAACCCGGCACTCCCAGGTATCAGCTGTAACCGAATAGGAAACCAATCTGTAAGCCGATCCGGACTCTTGTAACTCTACCCCGGCCGCCTATATAAGGCCAGGTAGGGATCCCCGGATAAGTAGACCAAAAAAATAGAGATCATCAGAGGCTCTCATAGATGCTTTCGTAGGCATAGACACATACCCTCATACGGGATACCATCAATATCATCCACCAAACACAGGACGTAGGGTATTACCTCTTCTCGAGGGCCTGAACCTGTCTAAACTTCGTGTCCCGTGTGCACCCATCTAGATCTGCTATGCGTACGCTACCCCATATTCAGTATTGCCGGATAAATACACCGACATTGAGCGTAGTCGGCAAGCCAGCTGCCGACTTGGACAAGTCGGCTAGCCAGCTGCCCACTAGGTCAAGTCGGCCAGCTAGCTGCCGACTTGCCCTGCCGACTTGCTCCTCCCTGCCCTATCTATCCAACCCCAGACCTCTCTCTGCCTCCCACCCACCGACGAACATAATATAGATCAACTAACGTGGATAGAGAGGAGAGGAGTGGGGTTTTGGAGGCGAGTTGGAAGAGGGATTTCGACAGGTGGGCTCAAGTGAGGTAGGTAAATGATGATAAATAGTACGGTATCCCGCGTATTAGGGGTATCCGTGTACAGTTCCCCGGGACTTTAGAAAGGTACATCGTATCCGATAAGGATCCCCGGACGATAAAGTAACACCTCTAAGGAAGGGAAGACTCCCCTTAAACTAGGAAGTCAATCCCACGTTTAAGGAAGCCAGAGTCCTACTCGGGCGTGAGTCCACGCCCAGTACGACCCTGGGAACCCCCTATATAAGGATCAGCAATTCCATAGGGGAGGACAGGTCTTTCTAGTCGCAACACAAGCAGCATAGGATCTCAGGGGGCGAAGTCCTAGAAGACCCGCTGCCTCGAAGGAGTCGAGCCCGGCGGTTTAGTATAGATTAGTCTACGATTAGGCCTAGGGTAGCCACTAACATACACCCCCCATTGTAAAGCGTGTTCTCCATCAATATATAGCAACAGGACGTAGGGTTATTATCCTGAGGGAGGCCCGAACCTGTATAAAAACGGCTGTCCCCTGCTGTCAGATCTCTTGGCGCTTGGGCCCTAGAGGTCCCTACCCCCCAGTAATCATCATCTCACGAGTACCGTAAGATCGCCGGTTCACCGATCGTCGACAGATGGCGCCGACCGTGGGGACCTCTCCGGACCAAGCCGTCCAGGAAGAATCGGAGTCGGCAGGACGCGCAACTAAGCGCGATCAGACCCCAGCGCCGTTTGCACAGCCCTCACCGGTTTCGACCAAGGAGGAAGCAGCAAACTCGGCAGGAAAACCGATCGCAATCTCACCTTGTACTGGGTACTTGGACCAGGATTTTTATGACAACTTCGGCCCTATGGACCCGTATCCGGTTAAAGATCGAGTGGATTTCAGAGAATACGCCCCTAGCGAGTACTCGGATTGCGAAGCAGATCACTTTAGGACCGAGTGCGCCAGGGCCTTCGACGGGAAGTTGGTGTTGAACGACAACCTCCCGGCAGGATCGACCAGCCCAATGTCCGGACTATCACCTGCAACTTCTGATCGATCAAACGATCAAGATCTCAATCACAGTATCCCTCCCAGTGAGGAAGACACGATGGAGTGGAACCACTTCATCTAATCCAGACCCTCGAGTGGTTCTCGTGATCCATAACGGTCGGGAAGATCTCGAGGACCCAGATCAGCATGGGGGCTCACAACATCGAAGCCCGACGGCTACTCCCCGCAGGAACGGGAATATGCCATCTTAGGGCGCCCAACTCTGGCCAAGTTTATGGCAGCAACGCCCCACGCCTACCAGTGCATGAAGATGCCCGGCCCGAAGGGTGTCCTCGCAATAAAGAGCTCCCCTCGGGAAGCAATACTCTGCGACAAGCGTAGCCTCGACCTCGCAGAAAAGTATCAACTTTCAAGTAGGGAAGCAGACTCCGATGCCGTTACGCGCACCCCTGCGTCAGCAAGACCTCCACCGTAACTACGACCGACGACTTCAAAAAACACCCCCTCCAAGTCGGAGAGCAGGTTCTACGACTAGTTCGGAACCGGGACAAAAAGGGATTTCTCCTCAGCAGGACAACGGCTCCACATAAGAAGACGCCCGATCCAGGTTGCGCCAGCTCCAACCTCAAGTCGTCAAGCTATGAGCAAGCCGATGATAAGACGCTCCGGGCGCCGTCGCCTAGCACGCGCACTCGACAAGCTTCTTCAGCGGGTCACGACAAGAGCACGAGAGTTTCTGGAGCAACCAACGACAACTCGAGAGGAGGAGGCTATCTGCATTCAGCCATTCGAAACCTCTTCGCCTCGAAATCGGTTCCCCGCTCCTGCTCTGACCGGACCACTCGCTCCTCTAGGTCCCAGACGAAGCAAGCAAAAGGGCAAAAGGTTAGTTTTCAGTAAAGGCAAATTACGACTAACGTTTTCGGTTGTTGATTATGTCTAGAAGCGCCACGACCGGGGGCTAGACCTTTGCTCAAGACGGATGACAGGCGTCCTAAGCTGGGGGCTCCACAGCCTACTAGCCCCATGCCGGAACTGACTTCACCAACCAGAGAATGCCTGCAGTATGCACTGCAGACTGACTTCCCAGCCACGAATAACACGGCCGAGTATGAGGGTTTGCTTGCCGGTCTCCGAGTCGCGTTCGCGCTTAGTATCCGTCGCCTACTCGCGAGCGGGGACTCACAGCAGGTAGCAAGATAAGTGTCCAAGGAATATCAGAACTTAGACCAGAACATGGCAGCTAACTAGCAGAGATGAGGAAGCCGGAGAAGAAATTCATCGGGCTCGAAGTATGGTACATCCTAAGAAAGGATAACTGCCGAGCCGATAGTCTTGCCCGCCTGGCATCCTCACAATCTCTATGTCCACCCGGGACCTTTGCAAAAAGGATTTCGGCGCCGTCCATTGCTTCTAACGAACCTATGGACGAAGGAATGGCCACCCTCAGAATAGAGCACCATTCAAGGACGTCACCAGGTATTGACGCTCCAAGGGGAGTGGCAGGTCGACTCGTTGCTCCCCTCGATCTTGAAGAATCGTGGATAGAGCCCATCCGCAGGTACCTTCTCGATCGAACTATGCCTGAGGACGATACGCTATTCGAGCAAATTGCCCGGCGCGCCAGGATGTATTCCCTGGTCGATGGGGCCCTCTGCCGACGAGGGGCTCACGGAGTGCTCATGCGGTGTATCCCTCAGAAGCAGGGTATAAGATTACTCGAAGAGATCCATGGAGGGGTGTGCGGGGCACATGCATCTTTCTGAACCCTGGTCGGAAAGGCCTTTAAACAAGGATTCTATTGGCCGACAGCCCTCTGTGACGCGAGCGAGTTAGTGAAGCGATACTGTCAGTGTCAAATTCACGGTAGACGCGTTCACCAGCTCGTCCAAGCATTGCAGACGATTCCCTTGTCGTGGCCCTTCACGACATGGGGCCTGGATATTCTCTGGGGCCCTTTCCGGTCTCGCCCGGGGGCTACAAGTTCCTGTTCGTCACAATTGACAAGCGCGCTACGGTTTCGCTAACATCAGCAGTACAGTGGCGCGGAAAAAGGAAAGATTCTTCATCACCACGCGAAATTTCCGCCACGATGGTTCCATTTTCTAGAAATATGCCAGGCGGACGCGTGTCCGTGATCAATGGATCAGATCTGGTCGGAAAAGCATTCTGGATTTTCCAAAGGATTATTCCGATAAGGCTCCTACGACTACTCAGTAGGGATTGAATCTACTCGGAAATCATCGACAAGGACCACTCGGGTCGCCTACTCGGAATTTTTTCGACAAGGGCAGATTTTCAACGAAAATTATCATACCCTCACTTCACGTACTGATGGGGGGCTTGATGATGAATAGTACGGTATCCCGCGTATTAGGGGTATCCGTATACAGTTCCCCGGGACTTTAGGAAGGTACATCGTATCCGATAAGGATCCCCGGACGATAAGGTAACCCCTCTAAGGAAGGGAAGACTCCCCTTAAACTAGGAAGTCAATCCCACGTTTAAGGAAGCCAAAGTCCTACTCGGGCGTGAGTCCACGTCCAGTACGACCCTGGGAACCCCCTATATAAGGATCAGCAATTCCATAGGGGAGGACAGGTCTTTCTAGTCGCAACACAAGCAGCATAGGATCTCAGGGGGCGAAGTCCTAGAAGACCCGCTGCCTCGAAGGAGTCGAGCCCGGCGGTTTAGTATAGATTAGTCTATGATTAGGCCTAGGGTAGGCACTAACATACACCCCCCATTGTAAAGCGTGTTCTCCATCAATATATAGCAACAGGACGTAGGGTTATTATCCTGAGGGAGGCCCAAACCTGTATAAAAACGGCTGTCCCCTGCTGTCAGATCTCTTGGCGCTTGGGCCCTAGAGGTCCCTACCCCCCAGTAATCATCATCTCACGAGTACCGTAAGATCGCCGGTTCACCGATCGTCGACAGTAAATATTTGCGGAATTTTTTTTAGTTTTTGGATTTACTAACCACACCCATACTGCAAAATGGTAGGAATGGCTTCATCTGGTTCAGACGACATGCCAAAGGAGAAGTTTCCTGCCGATATGCCGAACGGAGTCGAGGTTCCTCTCTGCTGGTGCCAAGATCCGTGCAAACTAATGGTGTCAAGAGAGATGTCGTACACCTTTGGAAGAAGATTCTTCATGTGCGCTAACTACGATGAAGAGCCAGCGAAGGTTGCCGTGCACACACAGTGTCGAAGGGTAAAACACGCATTGCACCCAATAGTTCTTGCTTCCACCCGCTCATAACGCTGCAATACAATGCTAACACTCATTTGATTACAGTCTCCACCCACTATATGTGACTACATACAGTGGCTGGACAATACCCCAATCGAAAGAGGATGAAGAACAACTCATGCGTGAGGTTTATTTTAGGCAAGATTACACTCTACAACGCATGCACGAGGCGAAGGAGGCGAAGAAGCGAAAGCGTTGGCAGGAGGAGCAACGCAAGAAAAAGATAGAGGCGGAACGTCGAGCTGCGGAAGCACGTGAGGCTGAAAGGGCGAGGAAGCACGAGATCGCGCATCGCACGAAGGAAGAAGGAGAGGAAGCTCACGCTCGTCGTATGAGGAAGGGAAAATATCCGAAAGGCCCTGAGTAGGTTATCCTATGTTCTATTTTCTTAGTTGTTCTATTATTAGGTTTGCTCGGTTCTGTGGTTGTATCATGCGAATGTTATCGTACCATCTACCCCATGTGTACTGATAACAATGTATCGTACTCGTAGTCTAGATTTTGATGAAATAAACTAAGTGTTCCAATCCAAGGAAAAGTAGTAGAACTAAGATCGATAAATTTCAAAAGGATGCGGTCATAACTATTCGAAACAACTACTCCTGCTAGTCTCCCTGGACAGGTATTCCTGGACCTCCCTGTCCATGTCCTCGACGCGGCCCCCTCCGCGGCCTCTTGCGGAAGTCAGAGTACGTTAACTATCCCGGCGGAACAATCGTACGACGGCCTCTACCGAGTAAGGGCACATCAGGCTGAGGGGCAGTAGGCTGGGTGTCCTGCGTGGGTGGCGGTGGCAAAGACGGTGTAGGATACCCTCCTCCCAACGCAGAACTGTCAGCGGGGTCGAACTGAGTATTCAGGAAGTATCAAGACAGGCTATCCGAACCTCCTCCTCCTTGTGACATGGGAGCAAAAACTGTGGGAGACAATAGGTCATGATTGTGTTTAAAATGTTGAATCTATTACAGAGGCAGGAAGATATTACGTACCAGGTGTGGGAATCATGGATGGAATCTGTGTAGGTGTGCGAAAAGAGCTCGATGGCATGTCCCAGGGAAAGAGGTGACGGACCTCCTGCTGCGGCGCCTGCCAGGACAACCCACCGGCCTGTGAAGGACCTGGGGGAGTAGGCTGCGGCGCCTGCCAGGACGACCCACCGGCCTGTGAAGGACCTGGGGGAGTAGGCTACATCGCGGATGGCCTTCGAGAGAGGTGTGCTCCACGTCCTCTCTGTGGGTTGACCACATCTGACGCCTGTGTGCAGGAAAGAGCGCGAAGCAAACTACGGCACAGCTCCTCTGCACGAGACCAGGCAGTAGAGTCCTCTCTTGTCCTCGATCTCGTTAATTCGGTCGTGATGTGGTCGTGAAGCTCACGAGCCACCTCAGTCTGCACGTACATAAGATGTTGTTAGAAACGAAAAGAGTGTATAACATATATTTTCAAAAAAGTAGTAGAACGTACCGCATTGGCCCTCAAACATGCATTGTCCAGTGGGTACAAATCTGTGGTCCGTGCTGGCTGGATCTCCTTAAGCTCCATGTGTGGTAGAAGGTAAACGCGTTCACGAATGGTCTCCCTACAGGGAAGCGCTCGTACGACAAAACCTGCAAAGTACGTAATGACGGTTATATTTTGTGAAATATTCATAACAAACAAGTACAAACAACTAACTTGCAGCAGAAGAGGGCAGCCCAACAATGATGGCTTCATCGTCGTCCTCGTGCATGCGTCACACAGCGCACGCGTAGTGGCCGCAAAAACGGCCGATCCCCAACTCCTAGGTGGGACATCGCCGGGGTCCTGCGCGTCCGCTATCTGTCTCGCAATCTCGATGTGACGGGCATCGACCGTGTCACCATGAGAGTTGGTGAACATCACGTAGCTAAACAGCCACATGAGGTACACCTCCAACGAACGAGTGACCTGGTGGTTCATCAACTGCTCACCAGGCCAACCAAGCTCTCCTAGCTGTAGGAAATGCTCATTTGGTTATAACTTTTATAAATAACAGCACGATCGAGATAGGTTGTTCGAGCTTACCTCAAACCGTCGGTACCACGCCCACTTTGGGCCGTGCTTCTGGTGCTCGTCGATAGCCTCTAGGGGATCGTCGTGAGGACGAACACCTGCGAAGCGCTGCACGAGATCTGCCTGCCAGGTGGGTGAAGCCTCCAAAGGTCCAACCACTGTCCCCGCGATCAGGAGACCTAGCAGGTAAGACACGTCCTGCAGCGTCGGCGCCATCTCTCCCCAAGGAAAGTGGAAGGTATGGGTCTCCGGCCTTCGTCGATCGACAAGGCACGTCAACAAAGTCCTGTCGAAAGGAAAACGTCAAGACCTGACCTCCATGTCGTGAGGTTCATCATCCTCACCGAGGAGCTGGTAGTCCTCGTCCGTGCCCTCCACCATCCGTACCAGGGAAAGTAGACCCGCCCGCTCCAATCTGTAAAATTGAACGCATATTACGTATTGCAATCACTGGCTTACAAGGGATCTCGCGTAGATGTACCTATTGATCCACGCTGGGTGAATCCTCAACGCCACACAGGGGTACGGGTCCTGAAAACCGGGCTGAACTCGCCGTCGGTAATCTTCTTCGCTCGGTGCTTACCGTCCACCCGCGCATCGAGCAACTCGAAGTTCGTCATACCTGCAGGTCTGTTGCAGGATCATAACACGTAGCACATGTCAAGCAGTACTGCATATCAGTGCATCAACACGGTACAAGAAAAAAGTTGAAGTACATAATTGACCGAACCAAAACAGGCACATAGTAGAAGTTCACTAGAATTATTGCAAGCATGTTGAAACACAATACGAAACTACAACAATGAAGTTCAATTACATAGTAGACCAGACCAAGCAGGCACATACTAGTACTTCACTACACTTATTACAAACATGTTAAAACACAGTACGAAACTACAACAATGAAGTTCGATTACAAAATAGACCAGACCAAGCAGGCACATATCGGAAGTTCACTAGAAATATTACAAACAAGTTGAAATTCAAATAGAGTACTAAATTTTGAACATAATTGGAATAGTAGAAAATATTATTTAGGACATATTATTATGAAGCCTTATTCTCACTCCGCGAAGGCATGATGTCCATGCCCTCGTCCAGTCCCAGTAGAAGGGATTGCCAATGTACTTGCCATGGGATCACCTCCCGCTTGGTCCTTTAACTTGGGACAATGTTTCTTCCGATGGCCATAAGCAGCACAGTGCAAGCACTGCCTTGTAGGGCCCCTAACCTCTGGCTCGTCCATGTCGTTGTGAATTCAACGAACTCTACGCCGCCCCTTGTTGTCACGAAGTAGGCTCCAGTGCGGTATGAATTTCCTTTGATCCTCTTCTACTGTGGTGAAGTTGTCGACAGCACGGAATCCAGTAATTTCACCGCTCCATGTTGCAAGGATGGCCTCCTTAAAATAAAACGGCAACATGAAAGAGGTAGAGTCCATACCATAGCCCACACGCGGCTAGCACATGTGAGCACGGTTTGTGTAGAAGAAAAGACTTGTTGCATGTCCAGCTACAGGTTGGAATTTCTTCACACCTGAAAGCAACCTCGAACATCCGAACCTCATTTACGGTTCCAAAACCTGCCTTATCCGTAGTCGAACTTCGTACCTATGTTGCAGGTTGCCAATCCTTATACGGTGTGCATTTTTCCCTTTGCTATCTTCTGCTCCATGTACTGCAAGATAGTCGCGCTGAAAGGAGTTTCAGTTTAGGTACTCATGTGCAATGCAGCTGTCTGATACCTCTCTTGGAAGTACCGAATTGTCCCATGAAGTATGCTCTCCACTATAGCAACTAAGGGCAAACCGCGTTGTCCACGAAGTATCTAATTGTACACCTCTGCCAGGTTGGTTGTCATGATATCGTACCTCGCACCGTAAGTGTTAAAAAGCAAGGACCTCTCTCCTTCGGCTCATTCTCGATCCACTCGGAGAAGGTCTTGTTTCGTCCACTGTTCTTCCTCTTAACACCAGGCGAGTCAATACCAGGTAGAGCGAATAGTTCTTTCGGCTCCTCGTCAGTTGCTACTACAATTGCCGCGGCTTTCTTCCTCTGCTGAGTTAACTCTGTTTTCATGAATTCATCGAGCTTAGCCCACAGTTTATAGAACTTCTTTTACTGATTTTGTTTGCATAGCCCCTTGAAGAGATTCATAAGACGCTTGTTTCTGAACTGTCGGTAGAAATTTGTCCCCAGATGGCGAATGCACCAGCGTCTTTGCATATCAGCCTAGGGTTCAAGCTCATCCGTTCCGGGGTTTGTTAGATGGCGAACACAGTTATGAGGCACTACTCTACTAACAATCCAACTCACTTCGTACTTCAGGACGTGAGCATACACAGAACAAGGACAACCATTACTGCTGCACTTTGCGGTGTACTGGGTCGGGGTAGACACTTGAACATAAAATATTCTTTGCGTGGACATACCCCATAGAGCAACTGCATCTTTCAATTCGAGCTTGCTGCGATACATGGTGCCATGTTTTATCTCATTGCTTCTGAACTTCCACGATGACTCATGCCCATCTGTCACACGCATACCACCCAATAGTTCTTGGTCCCACCCACTCGAAATTTGATGATCAGAAGTCTCCTCGTCCTCAGCACTGCCTTCATCATCGGCCTCCTCGTCTCATCTTGCGCAACGCCCGCTAGATCTTCCTGCTTCGTAGCCTCCACCAACTCTTCGAATTTCTCAGCTTTATCCACCCGCCCAGTAGGACCATGGTTACGTCTCATTCCTCCCGGAATCACTGCTTCAGAATGATCTCCGGCTCCGTACTGTGTTACCCCTTGCGCTGATGCACTTATGTGATCTTCTTCATACGCTGTACCAATATACCCCGTTGGATCTTTTGCAACAGCTTGCACCAAAGCAACAGGCTCATCCTTACGACCGCTGCAGACCCTAAGCCAAGAAGTCCACTCCTTCGTTCTTTCAACAGACATCAGATCCCAGCGCAGGGAACTTAAGGACATTGTGAACACAACTTGAATGTTGACGCTATACTTGTCCGTGTCAAGACTAAAGCTACGGGTGTACCAGTCTTTAGTTTCTCTAATGTTCATCGACTCGGGATTTTGCAGAGACAATACAGTGTAACTGAATGCACTAAGATCAACTCCATTCGAGTTCGTCCTCACTTCTCCAGGACCATAGAAAATCTTGAATGTCACTACATTAGACATTCCTGTCATCCGTAACATCACTTCATAAAAATTACAATGAGATGCTACACATATGTTCAAGATGTAGGACACTCGTAATATGTAGCTACATATGTTGAACTGATCTGTAATAACAAAACTAGGTTTACGACTATTTCTTAACTACGTAGTCTATTTCTTTTATTCTAAAATCGTAGTCTACTTCCATTTCTTCTATATTTTTCTAGTTCTGTATAACTATTTCCTAATATCGTCAACTGTATGATCAAATCGTGACATATGCGATCATAGATGGAATTCAATTTCTAAAACGTCGCAGGTAGATTATTCTAAAACACCGCAGGTAGATTAATATACCTAACATATTAATATTATTTCTATCCCAAAGCTACCATGCTAATACTAAGCTACACAAGATAAAATTCTGTAATTAATAAACTAAATCGATAAAATTTTTCGAAACTAGGGTTTATCTGACCGACGAAAAAATCTGCAACGCCTCCTCTCCTCTTCTTCCTTCTTTTTTCTTCTCTTCTTCTTCCTCCTTCTTCTCTTCTTCTCTTTCCTCTTCTTCCTCCTTCTCTTCTTCTCTTTCCTCTTCTTCCTCCTTCTCTTCTCTTCTCTTCCTCTTCTCTTCTTCCTCCTTCTTCTCTTCTTCTCCTCCTTCTCTTCTCTTCCTCTCCTATCTCTCCAACGCCGCGCCGCCGCCACACGGCCTCGCCGCCGGCCGCCGCGCTTGCCTCACCGCCGGCCGCCCCGCTTGCCTCGCCGCACTCCGGCCGCCGCCCTTGCCTCCAAGCCGCGCCGCCGCCGCCGGTCGCCTCCGAGCGCAGCGCGCTTGTGGGTATGCGGCGTGTGTTGGACCGAGTCGGGGCTGTAAATGCCGACTTGGCTCTAGTCGACCAACCGGTTGCCGACTTGAGCCAAGTCGGCCAACGGGTTGCCGACTTGAGCCAAAGTCGGCCAACGCGTAGCCGACAGCTGTACCGAGTGGGCCCAGGACATGCTGACAGTTGTTTTCGGCCCGCGAGTTGCCGACCTGGCTCGTATTCGGCAATTGGTGTGTGAAAGTGCATCCACTCCCATGGAGCTTGGAAGGATGGCTATCTTGCCCCAGAGTTTGGTTTTGATGGTTATTGGCAATCCTCACCTGTGTCTAATGTTCTGCAATGAGTGTGAACAGGGATTAGATGGACAGGTGAAAGTTGAAGTGAGACAACTGTTGATGATGAGCCCTAAAAAGAGCAAGGAACTAGGAAGGTCAGAAGGACCAGCTGAGCTAGGTTCCTGAGGCACAGTTGCGAGGAAGCCGAGGCTGTGCTCGAGGGCAAGCGAGGTGATGGTTGCTTGATGGAGTTCAAGGGCCGTGAATGCAAGCTTGATAAGTCCTGGAGGAGCTAGGAAGCTGGTGGATCAGGACCAAGGGTTCGCTGTGCGTCTACAAGGGCAGTACGTCTCCGTTGAGGAAGCTGTTCTCACAGCCGGCACCAAAACGTGCTCTTTCCTCGAGTACCTTTCTTGTGTGGAATCCTTTTATCTTGCTGCTGCAAGACAGGCAGACCCGAATCGCCCTCACAGACTCTTGGTGGCAGCCACACAAGACTTGGCTTGCTCACCAACTCCAAGAGCACTCCCACTCTTGGAGGAACCAGTACCTCGAAGATTACACCTGAAGGACTAAGTAACTCACTCTCACGATGGATGCACGCAGGCAACACTCACTTGGAGACCTAGAGCTCTTTCTTTCTCAACAGGTTGCTTTCGGGTTAGAGGCAAAGGTTGGGTAAAGGTTCGAGGTTGAAAACCTCCCCAGGTTCCCTATTTATAGGGTCCCTGGCAGCTAGCCGTTACCCTCATGCCACGTCAGATAAAGAGCCACCAGACCTAACCTATCTGAGACTCAGCTAACGTGCACCTCTGGTAACCTACTAGCCACGGCTGAGCTACCCACCTGAGTCTCAGATGCCAAACTCAGGTGGACTCGGTTGCCTCAGGCAGCACCTGAGCACAACTCTGGCCGGCTCACTACAAGCCTAAAACTGATCAGAGAGCAATGGCCTCGCCACAGTCCCTGTTCAGATCGCTCAGACCCTTGGCACTGGTTCCAAGCTTCTTCACCGAAGACGACTGCCCTTGTAGACGCACAGCGAACCCTTGGTCCTGATCCACCAGCTTCCTAGCTCCTCCAGGACTTATCAAGCTTGCATTCACGGCCCTTGAACTCCATCAAGCAACCATCACCTCGCTTGCCCTCGAGCACAGCCTCGGCTTCCTCGCAACTGTGCCTCAGGAACCTAGCTCAGCTGGTCCTTCTGACCTTCCTAGTTCCTTGCTCTTTTTAGGGCTCATCATCAACAGTTGTCTCACTTCAGCTTTCACCTGTCCATCTAATCCCTGTTCACACTCATTGCAGAACATTAGACACAGGTGAGGATTGCCAATAACCATCAAAACCAAACTCTGGGGCAAGATAGCCATCCTTCCAAGCTCCATGGGAGTGGATGCACTTTCAGTGTGCCAATTACTCTATTTCGGCGTTTGGTTTGCCGACCGATCCCTATTTTTGAAAAAATTTCAATTCGTGTTGTAGTTCTACGATTTACGGAAAAAAAATAATATTTTAAAAAAATTCGGCTAAGGAGGATGGCAAGATTGGTGGAGGGGTGATATCTCACCTGGTAGAGAATGGTGTGTCTATTCTTCAATAGCTGATGATACCGTCCTCTTTGTGGAACATAATTTCGAACAAGCAAAAAACATGAAACTCTTACTATGTGTATTTGAGCAACATTTCAACCTGAAGATTAATTTTCATAAAAATGAGATCTTTTACTCTGGTAATGCCAAAGAACATGAAGATCAATACACACAGTTATTTGGCAGTAAGGTCAACTCTATACCTTTTCGCTAACTTGGAATACCAATTCATTATCGGAAGCTGCGTAATAAGAATTGGAAAAGGGTAGAAGACAGATTTGGAAAGAACCTTAGTAGCCGGAAAGGCAAACATTTAACATCAAGGGTCGACTAGTGCTTTGCAACTCTATGTTGAGTAGCCTCCGATGTTTACGTTATCCTTCTTTGAGGTACTTAAAGGGGTACGGAAATGGTTAGATTTTTATTGGTTTAGTTTTTTCTAGCAAAGTGATAGCCACAGAAGGAAATACATACTTACTAAGTGGAGCATTACCTGTCGGTTGAAGTAGTCTAGGCGTTAAAGATTTGGAACTAAAGAATCAATGTTTGCTAAGCAAGTTGATCTAAAAGCTTCTACATGAGGACAGGGTTTGGCAAGAGCTAATCCGCAATAAATATAGTTACAGTCGATCGCTGAAACAAGTGGAAGCGAAACCGAGAGACTCGCATTTTTGGAACCCTTTGACGAAGGTAAAACATTTTTTCTTCCAATTCTGGTGCTTTGTTGCCAACAATGGGCATTGAATCAGGTTATGGGAGGATATTTGGCTTGGTGCCACACCCCTCAGCATCAAATACCCTCACCTATACCATATCATGAGAAAAAGACATGCTACACTATCAAATGTGTTAGACTTGGTGCTAGTGAATATCATATTTTGGTGAGCATTAATCCGTCCCAAACTGCAAGATTGGAATGATTTGATTAGATGTCTAGCACAGGACCATCTTAACTAGGACAAAACTACTTTTGTTGGACTCTACACTTGTTAGGCCAATTCTTGGTGCTGTCGACATATGCTGCCCTAGTTGACGATCATTGTAGGTTTCTACATAGATCCATATGCAAAACTTAAAATGCCACTAAAGATTAAAATCTTTGTTTGACATCTCTGTGGGGGTGATCTTCAAGGACAATCTTGCCATGAAAAATTGAAAGGGTACACAACGGTGTTGTTTACGTCAGTATTAATAGACAATCCAACATCTTATTTCACTCCTCCTTTTGCCCACTTAGTGTGGAGGGTGACATTTGTCTCTTTCAACCTTCCTCAACCCCATAACATTTCTAATATGTTTCGAAATTGATTATCGGGATTGGATAGATCAATTAGGGCATAAATTCTAGCAGGACCGAGTGCTTTACATTGGTCTCTTAATGATCTGGTTTTCTACAGACAGGCAACTGCTAATTTTTTGTAAGTTATTCATATAGCTATCAACCCGCTCCTTATGTGGTCCTTATTTCAAAGTCCAAGAGAGACAAGGCACTATGGCTACTGGGTGCAACCGATTGGAGACGGTCAAATGGGATTTGTTCATCCGATACATGTGGTGGATTAGCAATAAGCTATGTGATACATAAGTTTGTAACTGATTGATGTGTTGCTTTACCGGTTCCTTGGTAGAGCCAGTGACTCTGTGTAATAAATAAACATTTAATAAAATGCACGGATGGGTGCATCAGTTGATGTAGAGGTCCGAGGTCAACCCTTCTTTATCTACAAAAAATCATGCGAAGTGATATTGGAATAATATTATGGAGTTTATAATTTAGGTTTAATGTGTTGGTAATTTACAATCCTACCAACATAAAATTTTCTTTTATAATACAGAAAATCTTTTAGCACAAGCAGTCACGTGTTGGTCTTAAGAAGCGACCAATTTGTTGTTGTGTGATGTCATTCATGGGGACGTGCTTCATTTCTTCTAGTGATATGGGCAGACGCAGATGAACAGAGTAGCGCTGGGTACATGCATTACTAAGTACACATAGGGAAATGACAAAATGATGATGTCAGCACACTAAAATATCATTTAAAAATTAAAAATGTTCTGTAAATCAAATTGTGTACTCGATTCACAATATGTTTTCTCTGTTTGCTTCATCTCGGTGAGGGCTTCAAAACTAGATCCCAATCGGGAACATCTCCATAATTTTTTTGGACTCTTTAGTTACCACGTGGTAATGCATTAGTTACCCACCCTATTTATAACGAGTTACCAAATAGTTGAACCTCGCCATCCACCGCTAGCGTATTTGATAGAGTCACATTCATCAAGTCCATATGGATCAAATTTGGATTTTTTTTGTTTCTTGCAAGTTAGTTAGTTTACTTTTGTTGCAAAGCAGACCAATACTAGCTATAGCTAATTTTTGTATTGATGGTATCTAGCCTGATAATACGTGTGGATTAGCTAGGTAACTCTTTACTACGCGAACTGGTAACTACATAAGTACACTAGTGGTAACTATTCGGTAGATAGCCTGGTAACTACATCACTGATATGGTGCTCAATAGCCTAGCAAGTACATCACCACTATAGTGGTAACTGTTTACAATTAGAGGAGATACATTATTATGCACTAATAACCATAAATAAATAGTCTGATAAGTACCGTTGATAAGTATACACCAACACAATTTTCTTGAAAACGAGTACGGAGAATTTATTATTATGTACTGATAACTAAATATGATTAGTGTAATAATTACAGTGAACCGCTCAGATAAGTATACACCGATATCATTTTTCCAGTGATGAGTTTGTAAATCTGTAGCGATGATATTTTTAGATGCCGATAACTACATGTGAATGGCCTGGTAACTCATGTATCACTACTTGATAACTTTGAGCTTAAAAAAGGTCAAGAAAACATACTCAAGTGGGATCTAGTTTTGAATCCCTCGTCGAGACGAACTCAACGGTGAAAACGAATTATGAATAAGATATACAGTTTAAGAGATAAAGCATTTTGTATTTAGAATAAATTGAATCTTTGATGTCTTCAGCAAATCTGGATGGTTCTACATGAATGTATATATAGACCGATATATTGCAGGTAGGTTGACGTGGATAGTTCGGCAGGTAAGGCAAACCTACGAACTATCGCCGGCAAGTCCTTTCATTTATAATAAAGTTTGGATATTGTGCTTCCATTCGGTAAACTTGTCACCATGAAAAGCATGTGAATGTGTGATGAAATATTTTCATCGTTCACCAACAAGTAACATCTACTTTTATATTACTTCCTCTAGTTTCTTAAAAGATGTTATTTCAGTTTCTAGAGATACATAGATTTCATGGAAAAGGAGTTCACAATTTTAGAGGTTTGATCTTTATCTACCCCCAAATTCAACACACCTACACCTATATTGCACGGATCAATAAGAAAAAGAAAGAGCAAGAAATCATCCATTTCATCTCCAAGAGTACTGCAGTTTTACGAAACAGAGTACTAGCTAGTACTGTTCATATTGTACTGCAAGTCCATTACTCTCACACAAGGGACAGGACTTTACAGCAACTTTGCTTCCCATACCACCAAGAAAAAAAGTTGACAGTAGTGCATGCATGCGTGTACTTACGCTAGCTGCATGCATGTGCCGCAACAAACGGTGTGGAACCTACCTACGTACGTACGTGTGGCTACTAACCTATGGATCTCGAAGAAAAAAAACTATGAAATATATATATGGACGGCATTAATTCGCAACCTGAATATTCGGCGCCAAATTAACTTGAAATTGCCGATCTCTCGTTCAGGGCCAGATCGATCGGGCTGTTCTGATTAATGCGGAGACGCCTATATAAACCCTGCGTTGCTAGCTACATCAAATTCATCGATCCACCCACTCATCCATCATCAAGCTGCTACTTCACAGAAACAACATTTTATAGCTATTTAGAAAACTTTTTTGGTAGCGGTCCAAAGATGGGAGCTGCTCGTAGAGGAGTCGTCCTCGGTGTTTGCGCCATCCTGATGGCGATCGCCGTCACAAACGCCGAGGCAGCGTCGGTCGTCGTAGGCTTGGCCAAGTGCGCCGACTGTACCAGGAAGAACATGAAGGCCGAGGAAGCTTTTAAGGGTAAGCTAGAATAGATATCTCGTCCTGTGTAAATGCACGTACTTACCTAATATATGGAGCTCACTGTTGTTCTGTGTCATGAATGTACATTTCAGGTCTTCATGTGGCCATCAAGTGCAAGAACGGCAACGGCGAGTACGAGAGCAAGGCCGTCGGCGAGCTCGACGGCTCCGGCACGTTCAGCGTGCCCCTCGCTGCCGACCTCCACGGCGCGGACTGCCTCGCGCAGCTCCACAGCGCGGCGGCGGCGAACGCGCCGTGCCCCGGGCAGGAGCCGTCCAACGTGGTGCCGCTGTCGGACGGCACCTTCGGTGTCGTCGCCGGCAAGACACACTATGCATCGGCGGAGTGCGCGTCCGCAACCATCTGCGGGACGATCAAGAAACACATTCACGACCATTTCCACAAGAAGCCGGTGCCGCCGAAGCCGGAGCCCAAGCCGGAGCCCCACCCGGACAACCACCCTGTCCCTCCCACGCCGACGTACGGAGGAGGGCAGCCCTCATCGCCGACTCCGATCTACCACCCTCCGGCGTCCGCGGAGCGCGCGTCGGCGACCATCTGCGGCCATATCAAGAAGCACTTCTTGGATCATTTTCACAAGAAACCGGTGCCGCCAAAGCCGGAACCCAAGCCGCAGCCCAACCCGGACTACCACCCCGTCCCTCCCACGCCGACGTACGGAGGAGGGCAGCCCTCTTCGCCGACCCCGATCTACCACCCTCCGGCGCAGCACTAAGCTCCATCACAAGGACAATTCAGGATCGGTGATCGACGTTGCTATTAATTAGTTATATATGCATATGCATGGGTCGTTTGGTTTTCTATCATTTCCCGCCTTGTTAGTGTCTTTCAGAATAACGGTCATATGAGACAAGTGTGTCAGGCAGGTGTGTGGGTGTTTATTTGTAAAGCTATACAATCTCTTTGTGTCTGTGTGTTTTTGTCTACATGGAGTTTTAATGAAGTAATTTCTTCGGAGTCAAAAGGACGTAGGCTATTTCACATTTCTAGTTTGGATTTCTGTTGAGCCTCGCGCAAAAACACAAATGTTCCAGTCGATTGATATGATTAATTAAGGAATATCATAGAGCCGAAGTCACTGTCCTTCAAAATTTTCGGAAAAGGTCTTAGATGTAAATTTCGGGACGAAGTGCTAGCTTGCATATTTTGGATAAAAATACGTTCATTTTTGTGTTGTTTAGAAAAAAAAACTAATTGTGCACCGGAAACGGGCTACAATTATGCGTAACAGTCAAGGCTGCAAACAGGCGATGATTTCACAAATCTATTCGTGTCACGAGGCACAACTCTTCTCGAGTTGCCAGAGCGTGCTGGTGCGAGAGGAATTGATAAGCGGACATGCTAGAGCACAGGTGAAGAAACTTAAATTTCAGTTACGTCCACTTCTTCCTCTGCTCAACCCTCCATCATTTTCTTACACAACAGTGATGCCGGACCTCACCAGAACCTCATCAGAGAGATTGTTTGGGAGGGGGACCCGTTTGGTGGTTCACCGGCATCGAAGATGCACTCATGCTCCCCGGGCTTAAAGGAAAGGCCGGCGGAGGGCAGCACACCGGCGGTGGCAACAGTGCGTTAGGCACTAGCGGGCAAGGAAGATGGCCGGTGGGCTAGTGCTGGACAGGCGAGTCAACGATGAGGAAGACAATGACGGCGATGCTGGAGATGGCAGCTGGTACGTCAAAAACGTAGTCTTTTTCATTATACTATCTAAACCTAAGACTTTTCATGTCATTTATTCATCTATTTACTGGATATTATTGCATTATTCGATGATTATTGTTGTTGTCCTACAAAATCATCTTTTATTTGATGTGTGTAGAAATGTTATATTTGTGGAAAAAAATTATATTATCAGTGGTTTCATATTAAACCAGAAATATTTCTACGAAAATATGCTACATTGATCCTGTACACTTGCAGGCAAATCAAGCTAATTTTCTGCCGCCGTTGCTAGGAACCACAATTGAGCAAAGCGGTTAATTTCTAGCACTTGAATTTATACCATCTGTTTTATTAAATCTATTGCTATTGCTAGGAATCTATCACATCCAAGAAACCCGATCCTAAGAAAAGAATTGATGTGATTGCTATTGCTAAGAGGTTGAATTTTAATGGTCATGATGATGATAATCCTTTTATGCATCTTTGCAAATTGGAAGACCTTTGATGCTTGAGTTGGAAGAAAAACCTACCTAATGATGCTATGCACGTGAAAATGTTTCATTTTTCTTTACAATGTGAAGCTTATAAGTGGTTTTATTATTTAAACCCTGGCAGTATTAAAGATTAGAGTAAATTTTCAGTGGCTTTTATTAAGAAATATTATCCTCCTTAGAAAAATGTTAAATACAGGGAAGCAATGGTCAACTTTAAGCAAAGAGGAGGTGAGCTTTTTCTTAAAGCTTGGGAAAGATTTAACTAATTGCTTAGAGCTTGTCCTGTTCATAATTTATGTTAGCATATTCTTATTGAATCTTTTTATAAAGGTTTAAATCCTAATTCATTTAGATATATGTGCACATGGATCTATATTGAAAAAAACTCTAAGGGAAATAAGTGAATTTTTGGATAGCATTTATAATAACCATGCAGGTCGGAACATTGAATTTGACAAGGATGAAACGCCTCAACTCCAACCAGGAATATATCAACTCCAGCCGAAGATCGAGGAAAATTTTGATGTAGTAATGAAAGAGTAAGGTATACATGTACACTCGCTTCCTCAATCACCTACGATAGCTGTCAATATGATTAATACCATTGCTGGAAAAGAAGCTCTTGTTGATGCTACTGATCCTATTGAAATAAATGAACCTATGTATGTTAAAGAAATATCACATGAAATTGGTATTAATTTATTTGTTTACTGAAAAAAAAAGTCTGGATCTTAGCAATGAACCTCATGCTAATATAGCTCATATAGAAAATTCTATAAGGGATCAATTGAAGTTTAATGCTGAGATAGGAAATCAAATTGCTAGTCATGAAAATAAGATAGCCAAGTTGACTCATAAAGTTGATGATACTCACTATACCATTCGTAATCTTGCTCAGTACTCTAAAATGGTAGAAAATTAAGTGGATGAAGTTGCTAGAATAATTATGGATGTTGCTAATGCTAGGAGAAATATAAAAAAGGTTCATGATTGAAATTGACCTAGGACCTAGTGATATTACTAAAAATAAATCAAAACGACATGTTTGTGTAATAACCTGTATTTTAGGGGTTATTAATTAATTTAAGATAAAAATTAAGTAAACATCTGATCACTTTGACTCTTAAATCAGCGATGACAAGTGTAGCCTCTACAATCTCTAAGATGGATCATTCAATAGTAAACGTATTTATGTCTACGAAATCAGTAAAACTGTTGATTATGATTAATTGACAAAGAAAATCCAGATAGAAATTGTCCGGTTTTCTTACCGTTGTTGACATTAAGAAAACGATTATTTATCTGGGAATTCTGCTACAAGATATGACATATATTCAAAAATGAAAGGCATGCCAATACTTACACTACTGCAGAAACAGCTATAGGCGCCACTTTACCAGTGACGAGCACCAAAAATACTCGTCATTGGTAACCGGAAAATTTACCAGTGACGGGCGCAAAAAGACGCACGTCACTGGTAAAGGTTTACCAGTGACGGGCTGGATTTTCTACTCGTCACTGGTAAGTTAGCAGTTACCTGTGGCGGGCGCAAAAGCGAGCTCGTCACTGGTATGTGATATACCAGTGACGGTGCTGCTGTCGCGCCCGTCACCGGTATCTCTCGCTTACCAGTGACGAGCCTTTTATTGTGCTCGTCATTGGTAATAACTTACTAGTGACGTGCATTATTTTGTGCTCGTCACTAATATTTTAGCCCAAAAGCTCACTACACCATTAAATATCGATAACTTTAACACCACGCCCCCGATTCCCCTCACACGCCACCGCCTTCCTCACGCCCTCTCTCTCTCCCTCATCTGCTCCCAGATTTCCCCAATCGCTACCTCCTCTCCTTCTTTGATCCCGCCGCCGGCTCCCTTCGGCTTTGCCGCCGCTCTCCTCAACTCGGCGCCGCCGCTGCCCCCTAGTGCGCATGCGGCTCCAGCCGGCGCACGTCTCCTCCGGCCCCAGGGCGCCGTCTCCCGGTCCGCCCTCCCCGGCGCCGTCGACCGCGGCCATCGCCAAGGAGCTCGAGCAGAAGCTCTTCGTCTCGGAGACCGCGCTGGCGCCGCCCACTGCAGCGGCAGCGGCAGCGGTCGCCGCCTCGCAGCAGGGTTCGGCCCCGGCTTCGGAGGCGTCGCCCGACGTCGATCTCGCGCCGGTCTCGAAGAAGGGGCTCGTCCACCCTGCGCGTCCGGGGCCTGGGACCGTCGGGAAGAAGGTGAGGATCCGGGCGAGCATGCACTTTGCTCGTGTTGTCTAGATCTGGTGCTCCCTACATGCTCATCTGCTTTTGGTTTTTCTGCTTTCACTGCCTCCTCTGCCTCCGGCCGCTCTCGCCTCGGCCGCTCCTCCATCGATCCGGCCGCCACCGATGGACGGCGGTGGGTTGGCCGCACCGCAACCGCGGTGGTGCGCCGCGGATCAGGTAAGCCTGCCCTCCCCTTTCTCCTTTCCAAAAATCCCTAATTTCTAGGGTTCTTGCTCTAAGTCATTTCGGTTGGAACATTTATTCCCTTGCAATCTGATTCACCAATGCTTTAGGATCCTAGTTCATGTATGGCTCGGTTGATTGGCACAGGTGATTGTTATTTAACCCTAGTTTATTTTCTAACCAAAATATTCCTTTGTAGCTCGTTTTCTTTGTGCAGGTTGAAGATCCAGAGCTGATGATGAGAAAGGCCAGGAGAAAATTTTGATATGCATGAATACAAGGAATTCAACTCCTAATTCTAATGTATTTTTTTTTAATCCTGAAAACGTTACCAATGACGAGCTGAATTTAGAGCCCGTCACTGGTATTTTACTGGTAGCCCATTACCAGTGACGAGTTACCAGTGACGGGCCGGCCCGCTCGTCACTAATGGGCTTTTTAGACCCGTCACTGGTAGCCCATTCTGTAGTAGTGTTATTGTTTGGATCAACTACAGTTCCTTGACCAATTTACGATATAATACACTTTGGTTGGTAAGGTTATTCGTTAATAGTTATAGTACGGATATTTATCTCTTGAACAAAAGAAAAAAGCTATTGCCAAAATATTTTACAACAATGCTTCACCCCTGTATCCAGCCCTGCTTAAACAAATATTTGATGTCTAGTTAAATAGTATACTTAGACACAATTTGCACAGTAGATTGCCATGGTAGCTCTGCAAGTAAAATTATCCTTCTTGTGCTATTTAATTTCTAGAAGCACGCATAATTAATAAATTTAACATAATTAAGGAAGTTATAGTTTATGCATGCATAAGCATCTCAGTTGATCTATTGACTTCCCAAGTCTAGCTTTCAAGAAATTCTCCATGTACCACCTGTACGTTATGGGAACTTTCCAGTGAGATTGACAGGTAGAATTACGGTAGTACTCTACGAGGCTATGTAGCATTAAAGATGTAAGAGATAACATAGAAGCTAAGAAATAGTTTGTAAAAATGATTTATTGGAGATGTTCTAAGTAAGCAAAGAAATGACTACTACAGCGGTTATCGGTCCGATATGTGATGACTTAGAGAGACTTGTTCGACAACCAGGTTTTATTCAAGTAAATAATTATATTTGTTAAGTTGCATCAATGTCTAAAATACTATAATGGTTAGCAGAGTCTTTTTGAGCGAGCTAGTAGGCAGATGCTCGTACAAGTTGACCGGTGTGCGCATGTACCTATACGTTAAGATACTTAAATGACACTTTATGCTGGTAAAGTATTCCTGGATAATATAGGAAGAGACTTTGAGCAGAAACTAATCCTATGTACTGAGCAAATGAGTGCATAGACACTGTTAGGTCTTGTTTAGCCTGATGATATTTATTAAGCATTCAATTTGGTACTCTTGTTAAGCTTTGACAAAGGCTGTTAACAAATAAATGATCTTTGTCTAAATAATCCTTTTAGCTAGTAGAAATAGGGCGGTTTACCACAAGCGCGTCCAACGATTAGAATCAAGGGAAATAAGATAAGGATAACTCTTCCCATTGATACACTGATTGGAGGGATTTCATCCTCCTACCATCCAGTTATCCATCTTTACACCATACATCCAACCGTCCAGCTCTTCCTATAAAATTCCCCAACCTAGCTAGGGTTTCGTCTTTCCTCCTCACCACGCCCCTGCCATCCTCCGTGCCGCCCACGCAACTGGCGTCATGCCCCCGCCGTCCTTCGCGCCGTCCACGCGACCGGCGCTGCGCCCTCGCCGTCGTCCGCACCGTCCAGTGATGCACCTCCGCCATCCTCTGTGTTGTCGTCTACGTGGGACGACGCAGCCGAGTCCACCAAAGACGATGATGATCGATCGTGACTGCATTGATCCTTGTCGAACACCCATGACGTCCACCATGGGAGCTGTCGCCGCCCACGATGCATCTTCTGCCGCTACCACCCGCGTTGCAAGTCGATGGAAACAAACTATTGTCGTATATGAAATAAATTTTTGTTGTACAGGAAACAAAATACCTGGATGAATGAAATATATACAAATTAGTCTGGATGAACGAAACATTAGTTGTTGTATTGATTTAACAGATTTGTTACACAAGTTTTAGTATAATGTTTCCCTCTCACTACATAAATGATTCCACGTTGTTCATAACAGAACGAGTCTACGATGCCGAAAATCTAGCGATTTGAATCATAAGTTTTCCAAAATTCCGGGATTTGTTTCCTTAAAAATCATATCTACATTGTGTGTTACATGTTATTGCATTGGTTCGACATGTTTGTTGCCTACCTTTTAATTATATGTTTTCGTATTACGATAATAATATTTCCACGGGCGTTCGATCTGGCCAATCCAAGTCTTCATTGAACCAACCAAATCTGGAGTTTGTTTTCTGAAATTCCAGGATTGGTTTACTTAAAAATCGAATCTACATTGTATATTACATGCATGTTGGTGTTGTATTGGTCCAATAAGTTTGTTGTATATGTTTTAACTATATCTTTGTTTATTATGACAGCAATGTTTCCATGGACATTCAATCTGACCAATGCAATGATCTATTAAACTGATATCCGATGACTACGAAGTATACCGATCCAGTATGCTGATTTGTAGCAGCTCGATCTGATAACGCATGGTCAAGACTCAAGAAGGCCTGAAAACTGGAATGACACCTTAGTGGTTCTTATTCCAAAGAAGGCCGAGCCTGAAATGCTAAAAGACCTGCGACCCATAAGCCTATGCAATGTAATATATAAGCTGGTGTCAAAGGTAATCACCAACCGCTTAAAAATTATACTCCCTGATATTATATCTCCAAATCAAAGTGCTTTTGTACCAGGACGTATGATATCAGACAACATCCTCTTGGCATATGAATTAACACATTTTTTGCAGAGGAAACGGAATGGATCCGTAGGCTATGCAGCACTCAAATTGGATATGAGCAAGGCATACGACCGGGTTGAATGGGGATTTCTAAAGGACATGATGCACAAACTTGGCTTTGATAGCGTTTGGATTGAACTGATAATGAAGTGTATCACCACCGTTAGATACCAAATAAAGGTAAATAGAGATTTTACTGATGTAATAATTCCTCAAAGGGGCTTGAGACAAGGGGACCCGCTATCCCCTTATCTGTTCTTATTATGCGCGGAAGGCTTCTCGGCCATGTTATATGATGCTGAACAAAGGGGAAGTTTAAAGGGAATCAAAATCTGTAGTGAAGCTCCCAGCATCAGCCACCTATTATTTGCAAATGATTCACTGTTGCTAATGGAAGCAAATGCCAGCAACGCCCATGAGGTGAACTGCATCCTGGATATTTATGAGGCTTGTTCAGGGCAAATGATTAACAAGGACAAATCGGCAATTCTCTACAGCAAGAACACAAAGGACTGGCAAAAGAATGAAGTGAGACGTATACTGCATATTGCAACGGAAGGATTATCCTCAAAATACTTGGGACTTCCAACCTATATTGGCAAGTCAAAAACAAAGACCTTCGAGTATATAGAAGACAAAGTCTGGAAGAAAATACAAGGTTGGAAGGAGAAAATGTTATCTAAAGCTGGGAAGGAAATACTTATTAAAACAGCAGCACAAGCAATCCCAGTATACGCAATGGCTTGTTTTGACATAACCAAGTCTCTGTGTAATGACCTGAGCTCAATGATATGCAGGTACTGGTGGAGCCAAGTGGATAAGCAAAACAAAATGCATTGGGTCTCTTGGGACAATATGTCGAAACCAAAAAAGGATGGAGGGTTGGGCTTTAGGGATTTACACTCCTTCAATCTAGCTATGTTGGCTAGACAGTCCTGGAGAATTATACAATACCCTTCATCACTATGTGCTAGAGTGCTTTCAGCAAAATACCACCCAGGAAAATCAATTTTGGAAGCTACCGTAAATAATGGCATCTCTTATGCGTGGCGTAGCATTCTGAAAGGAGTGGAGTTACTGAAAAGGGGCATTATATGGAGAGTTGGAGATGGGGAGAGTATTAAGATATGGACTGATCCCTGGATCCCAAGAGGAAGCACAAGAAGGGTCATATCATAGAGAAGAAACAATCTTATAACTAAGGTGGCCGAACTGATTGATCCGACCACAAACTCGTGGGACGTGGAATTAGTACAACAAATGTTTATGTCAGATGATGCAAAGATTATCTTGCAGATCCCCATTCATGAACACTCTGAGGACTTTATAGCCTGGCACTTTGATTAAAAAAAAGGTATATTTTCTGTGAAATCTGCCTATAAGGTGGCAGTAGACACTAGAGATCGTGAATCTTCGTCAAGACTGACATCTTCCTCTAGTGCAGATGGAGAAAACAACAAATTTAATTGGAAGAAACTATGGAAGCTGCCCCTACCAGGCAAAGTGCTGCATTTCCTATGGCGAGTGACAACCTACAGCTTACCCCTACATATGAAGCTACATCACAGAGGTATACAAACGGACACTCGCTGCCCTTTGTGCTTCAGATTTGATGAAGATGGAGGTCATTGTTTCCTTAAATGCAAAAAAGTAAAGGGCATTTGGAAACATGTTCATCTTGAACATGTCAGGCTCCGGCTGCTTCCATGCTCTGATTCATTTAAATTCATGGAAGAAATCCTTAATCTAAATGAGGAAGAGAAGCTAAAAACATGCCTTCTCCTTTGGCTATGGTGGCACCAGAGGAATAAACCTAATGCTAGAGATCCAATTATCAAATGACGAGATTTCCTTCTCAATTAATATTCATCTTGCCAATGCCTTGAATGGTCTACAGGGAAGCAAATGTACAGGGCAAACTACTACCCCAAAGTGGACTCCACCCCCAGCTGGTGTACTGAAGATAAACACAGATGGTGCCTTCCACATGGAGAACTATTCAGGAGGTTGGGGCTTCACTATTAGAAATGAAGAAGGAATGCTAATCGCGGCTGGAGCAGGAAACTTGGAGCGTGTAATAGATGCGCTGCATTCGGAAGCTTTGGTGATGCTTCATGCCGTAAATGCATCTATTCGAATGGGGTGTCAACGGGTGATATTTGAAACTGACTCCATAATGTTGAAACAAGCTGTCACCTTCGATGCTTATGATCTTTCTCAATTAGGTGCTGTTTTCAGAGACATCAAATTTCAGTTTAGAGTTGGGTTGTCTGATGTATGTGTTAAACACTGTCAAAGAATGTGTAATCAAGCCGCGCACACCTTAGCTGCGCATGGCACGATCATGAGTGTAGGTACCTGTGAAATTTGGCTTGGCCAGTTTCCAAACTTTGTATCAGACTGTGTTGCTGGCAATCTGTCCAACCATGCTATATAATGGAATGCAAATGTGTTCCTTTCAAAAAAAAGACTCAAGAAGGTAAGTCAGTAAACAAATGACTCTTGACATGCAAGAAAGTAGTACACGTGCAGGTGTCAAACTTGCAAGGAAGCACGTGAAATGACTAAACGATCGAGTAGTACAAGGTTGTGCTGGCAATAACAAATGTATTGGTCATCAAAGTCCCTACGTGGACTTGCTGTATGCTAGCCAGACAGCAGGAGAGTCCTCAAACGAGAATACCAAAAATATTTGCTAGCTTTAGAAATAGTTTTAATTACAAAAAATATAAAAAGATTTTTGTTTCTTTTTTTAAGTATTAAAAGTGCATCTTGCTCCCCTAAGTGGGTATTGATGATTAATGACAAAAATATATAAGAATTAATGTGTGCATCAAGTGCGATTAGGTGAATTGGTCCTAAAAGTGATAATATAACTAGTGTTGAGGACCCCTAAAAAGTTCTAAGGAATGACGATTTGAAGAATGAAAGGTTAAGGACCATTTTCTACTTCTTTTAGTGGTCTAAGGAATCACATAGAGTTTAGAGAAAGCCGTACTATTAAGGGGGTTTAATATCTAGAAACTGGTGAGAGTGTCTTGCTAATGCTCAACTATGAATCAATTTTTCTATTCAAAAAGGTCTTGGAATACCATCGATTCTCGCATTTTTAGCAAAAGTCAGAACCTCCAGTATTAATGTCAGAATATTCAGGTGTCATTTTGTGTGAAGAATCTGGGAGCTCGGAACCCTTGAGTTGCCCATCTGTCTGGTTTTGCAGGATGTGGGAAAATCCAAAATTATCCCCGAACCTCCGAGTTCCAGTTCTAGACACGCCTAAGTCATTTGAGCTTGAAAGTCGGAACCCCTGATGTTTCTGGAGTGTCCGAGATCTTTTCTGGACTCGTCCTTTGAAATCTCGGAATGTCCAAGTCAGTATGTCGGAAGCTCTGAGTTCACTTACTGTCCTCACTTTGTGAGTTCTTTTGAAATCCTAGAGGTTCTGAGTGCAATGTCGAAACTTCAGGAATTTGTATATGTCTATGCCTTGTTCAAGGCTATTCAAATTTTCTGGAGGTTGTGAATTCCAAGTTAGAACTACAGACATGTGCTTATGTCTATTGTGCTCTGAAAGTTGGAGTCTTTGGGTTTTTGCCTGAGCCTCCGAAATTTGTTTGCTGGACACGCTATACAGCCATTGCTATGAAAGTTGGAATCCACAAGTTCTTCTCGGAGCCTCGGAGATCTGTTGTTGTATATGCAATATAGTCATTGATTTGAAAAGGTCAAAACCTCTAGTTTTAGGTTGGAACCTATGAGTTTTCCCGATTTTTCTATAGGCTAGTTCTTGAGGGGTTGGCTATATATACCCCAAAGCCTTTTTGTATACATAACTCTTTGTTAATCTATTTCTCTGCTCTCCTGAGTGCTCCTCCACATTTCCTCAAGCACAAAGTGAGATCTTTGTAAGGAAATCTTTGAGAGAGAGAGAAATTGATCCATAGTAGAGCATCAAGTAAGAATTGATCTCCAAGCCAAACTGATTTAAACCTATTACTCTTGGAGATTGATGTCTCCTAGACAGTCGGGAGTCACTTGGGAGCCTTCGAGCAATTTGTGAAGAGCCCCAAGATGTTTATAAGGGTGTGGAACTCGCCTAGCACAAGGTGAAGAGCTGCCACAAGTGAAAGAGAGCTTTGCATCAGCAATCCCTTTGAAGGAAGCATACGATTCAGTGTCGGCATCGATCTCTGGATCAAATTCCTCAAAGGAGACATAGAGCCTCGTGAAAGGCTCGAACTTCGACAACAAATCTTGTGTCTCCCTTGTGGTTGTCTCTTTCATCTTCTCCATTCTTACTTCCTTTCATATTTTGTTGACTAGCATGTTAGGGTTTACTTAGTGTTTTAGAATGGCGATTTAATTTTGGTAGAAGATTTTGATAATTTCCTATTTATCCCTCCTCTTTTCGATAGCCTAGATCCTTTCAAGTTTGAATAAATGTGTCGACGATCGGTGAATCGGCGATCTTACGGTATTCGTAGAATGATGATTACTGGGGGGTAGGGACCTCTAGGGCCCAAGTGCCAGGAGATCTGACAGCAGGGGACAGCCTTTTTATACAGGTTCGGGCCTCCCTCAGGATAATAACCCTACGTCCTGTTGCTATATATTGATGGAGAACACGCTTTACAATGGGGGGTGTATGTTAGTGGCTACCCTAGGCCTAATCGTAGACTAATCTAGCTAAACCGTTGGGCTCAACTCCTTCGAGGCAGCGGGTCTTCTAGGGCTTCGCCTCCTGAGATCCTTGTGCTGCGATTAGATTAACCTGTAGGACTTGTAGAACCTCCTCCCTCCCCTATGGGATTGCTGATCCTTATATAGGGGGTTCCCAGGGTCGTACTGGACGTGGACTTACGCTCGAGTAGGACTCTGGCCTCCTTAAACGTCGGGATTGACTTCCTAGTTTAAGGGGAGTCTTCCCTTCCTGAGAGGGGTTACCTTGTCGTCCAGGGATCCTCACCGGGTACGCTGTACCTTCTTAAAGTCTCGGGATTCTGTATACGGATACCCCTAATATGCGGGAAGCCGTACTATTCATCATCAAGCCCCCCATCAATACGTGAAGTGAGGTCATGATGGCTCTGTTGGAAATCTGCCCTTGTCGGGGAAAAATTCCGAGTAGACGACCCGAGTGGTCCTTGTTGATGACTCCCCCGAGTAGACTCAATCCCTACCGAGTAGTCGTAAAAACCTTATCGGAATAATCCTTTGGAAAATCCAGAATGCTTTTCCGATCAGATCTGATCCGTTGATCACGGACACGCGTCCGCCTGGCATATTTCTAGGAAGCCAAACCATCGTGGCGGAAATTTCGCGTAGTGATGAAGAATCTTTTCTCTCTCTGTGTCATTGTGCCGCTAACGTGTGCTGAACCACGGCGCGCTCGTTTGGGTCATGGGACGAGGTCTCCGATTTGCAATGAGCGTTGTTGAATATGTCTGTCATACTAACGACGGAGGTTCTACTGGTAGCGGGTGGCCCGGAGCAGAGCCTGGGTCCGTTTTTCCTCGATGAAGTTGAGGTCATCCTCTCTTCGAGGGATTTCTTCCTTGTCGGTGTACAATTCTACCCGTGCTGATTTTAGGGTAAGTTCGCATGGCAGCATGGCCTCGGCTCCATATACCAAACCGAATGGTGTTTCTCCGGTGGCCCGATTGGAGGTTTGTCCGTAAAGCCCAGAGGACGGAGGGCAACTCGCGTACCCAAGCCTTGGCGTGGGCGGAGAGTCTATCAAAGACGCGAGTTTTCATCCCCTGGAGTATAAGTCTGTTAGCGCGTTCGACCTATCCGTTGCTCTGTGGGTGTGCGACCGAGGCATAGCATATCGTGGTGCCGAGCTCGGTACAGTACTCGATGAAGTCGGAGCTGGAGAACTGAGTACCGTTGTCGGTTATGATTCTGCTCGGGACGCCAAACCTGGTTATAACATTTCGCATTATGAACCGCTTGGCTGCCTCCGACGTGATCTGTGCGACAGGTTCAGCTTCGATCCATTTGGTGAATGTATCGATCTCGACGAAGAGGAACTTATAGCCCCCGGGTGCCACCGGGAACGGCTCTAGGATATCGAGACCCCATGCGGCGAATGGCCATGACAAGGGAATTGTCTGTAATGCTTGGGCGGGCTGGTGAATGCGTCTGCGGTGAAATTGACACTAACGGCATCGCTTCACTAACTCACTCGCGTCATGTAGGGCTGTCGGCCAATAGAATCCTTGTCTAAAGGCCTTTCTGACCAGGGTTCGGAAAGATGCATGTGCCCCGCACACCCCTCCATGGATCTCTTTGAGTAATCTTATACCCTGCGTCTGAGGGATACACCGCATGAGCACTCCGTGAGCCCCTCGTCGGTAGAGGGCCCCATCGACCAGGGAATACATCCTGGCGCGCCGGGCAATTTGCTCGGAAAGCGTATCGTCCTCAGGCGTAGTTCGATCGAGAAGGTACCTGCGGATGGGCTCTATCCACGAATCTTCAAGATCGAGGGGAGCGACGAGACATCCCGCCACTCCCCTCGGAGCGTCAATACCTGGTGACACCCTTGAGTGGTGCTTAACCACCACTCCTTCGTCCCCGGGTTCAAGAGAAGCCACGGACGGCGTGGAGATCCTTTCTACAAAGGCCCCGGGTGGGCATGGAGATCGTAAGGAAGCTAGGCGGGCAAGACTGTCGGCTTGGCAGTTATCCTTTCGAGGGATATATCGTACTTCAAAACCGACGAACTTCTTCTCTAGCTTTCTCACCTCCGCAAGGTAAGCCGCCATAAACTTAGCCAGAGTAGGGCGTCCCAAGATAGCGTTGTATGCTGTTTCGAAATCGACTACGTCGAACAGGATTTTCTCTGTTCGGAAGTTCTCCGGTGTACCGAAGGTAACCGGGAGCGTAACTTGCCCGATCGGTGTGGCCGATGAGCCCGGGACGATACCGTGAAAAGCATGCATCACCGTCTGAACAGACGATCGTGGCACTTGCATTGCGTCGAGGGCGTTGGCAAATAGGATATTGAGGGAGCTCCCTCCATCTATTAATACACGGCCCACTCGGTAGTTGTTGATCATTGGCTCGACCACGATTGAGTACCGTCCCGACCGAGCGTAATTTTCGGGGCAATCGGTCTGGTCGAAAGAGATCGTGACCTCGGACCACTTGACCGCTCGAGGAACTCGCGGTACACTCGCGAGAACTTCTCGGGCGATCGCCTTGTATTGCCTCTTAGATTCGTAAGAGGTTGAGCCCCCGAATATGTACTCGATTGCTCTGACGTGCTCCTGGAAAGGCTCAGGGGTGGAGTCATCGTCGTCGGAGGTCGTTTCCCGACTGTTGTTAACGACCTGAGGATTCTCCTCGCAAAACTTCTCTCTTTCTTCCCGAAGATACTTCTTGAAGATGCGACACTGTCGCAGATCATGTGAGTCGGTTTGATGAAAATCGCACCAGGGCTTGGATGACTTGTCGGAGGATGTGGTAGGTTTATCCTTGGGGCGTGGTCGCCAGGTGCGCTTTTCGAAGATCTCGGCCATTACCTCGTCGGCTCTGATCCTTTTCTCCTTGTTCCCTCCAGAGGGTTTCTTCTTGCGTTTAGTTTTACGCGAATCGCCCTTCGTCCGGAGGGGAGAACTGGTCGACTCACCCCGCTGTTGTTTGATATAGCGTAGGGTTTCCTCCGCACAAGCAGCCTTCTCGGCCAGATCCATGAGTTGCCTGGTGGTTTTCGGTGGCCGCATGATCAGGTCGTGCGTGCACATCTCGTTTCTGCTGCCCCAAGTGAAGGCGCGGATGACATCCGAGTCTGTTATCTCAGGGATAGTGTTGCGGACAGCACTAAACCTCTTGGTAAACTCTCGGAAGGTCTCGTCTGGTCGCTGGACGACAAGGAATAGATCGTCGACCCGACCAGGTCTTCGGAAGGTACCTTGGAAGTTCCCGAGCAGCATGTCGCATAGCTGTCCCCACGAGCGGATAGTTCCTGGGGGTAGATTCGTCAACCACATCCTAGCGGCTCCTCTGAGGGCGGTAGGAAGATAGTTGGTCATAACCTTCTCGTCCCCGCCGGCTGCCTCGATCGCGGTGGTGTAGACCTGAAGGAATTCCACGGGATTCGTGGTTCCGTCGTACGATTCTAGCGAGCCGGGCTTGAAACGAGAAGGCCAGCGTACCTGACGGAGTTCTTGGGATAGCGCCTGGCATCCACTGAAGGCCCCCCGATAAGGTGCATTCTCGCCGCTATTCGAGGTCGAGGTTCGGCCCCGAGCACTAGCGTTTTGTACGTGGTCTCTCCGAGAAGGTTGTTGCTCCTGTTGGCGCCTTTGGCGGCGGCGTTTGTCGAGCTGTTCTCGGAGGTCAACCAGTGGCTCCTCCTGAGGAGACCTGTTCCTGGGGTGTCGTCCCTCCCGATCGCACTCTTCTAGCGGAGGAGAGGTGTTCACCCGAGTAGAGCTACGGGTCACCGATTGGGCTCGAGAAGACTCGGCCTGGTTCTGAGCCTCTTGGAGGTCAGCCCCCAGCCGTTGCAGCTACTGCACACCCGCGGGTGTCGATAAATCCGCCACGGGAGGCTGTGACAGCAGGTTGCGTACTTCCGCAAGTCTTCGAGCAGTTCGGGACACGTACTCCCTCGTTCCCGGGGGAGATCTCTCCACAACGGTAGGCGGGTCCCCGTTCCGGCGAGGAGTTCTTTCCCTGGCGGTGGGTAAGCCCCCGTTCATATGGGAGGCAGCCATTACATTGTGCTGCTGCGAGCCCCCGGGCAGATTCTGATCTTCGAGGTCTTCTCGACCATCGTCGATCGCGAGTACCATTCGAGGTCCTTGGCTGGACGATGTGTACTCGTATTCCATCACGTTGTCCTTATCGGACGCGACATGGGTAAGATCTTGATCGTTCTCACGATCAGAGTTTACAGGAGAAATTCCAACCATGGGGTTGGTCGTTCCTGCCGGGAGGTCGTCGTTCAAGACCAACTTCCCGCTGAAGGCCCTGGCGCACTCGGCTCTGAAGTGATCTGCTTCGCCATCCGAGTCCTCTCCAGGGGCGTATTCTCCGAAATCCACTCTATCCGTAACCGGGTACGGGTCCATAGGGCCAAAGTTGTCGTAGAAACCCTGGTCCGAGTACCCAGTACGGGGCGAGATTGCGATCGGTTTTCCTGCCGGGTTTGCTGCTTCCTCCTCGGACAAAACCGGTGAGGGCTGTGCAACCGGCGCTGGGATCTGATCGCGCTTAGTTGCGCGTCCTGCCGACTCTGATTCCTCCTGGACGGCTTGGTCCGGAGAGGTCCCCACAGTCGGCGCCATCTGTCGACGATCGGTGAATTGGCGATCTTACGGTATTCGTGGAATGATGATTACTGGGGGGTAGGGACCTCTAGGGCCCAAGTGCCAGGAGATCTGACAGTAGGGGACAACCGTTTTTATACAGGTTCGGGCCTCCCTCAGGATAATAACCCTACGTCCTGTTGCTATATATTGATGGAGAACACGCTTTACAATGGGGGGTGTATGTTAGTGGCTACCCTAAGCCTAATCGTAGACTAATCTAGCTAAACCGCCGGGCTCGACTCCTTCGAGGCAGCGGGTCTTCTAGGGCTTCGCCTCCTAAAATCCTTGTGTTGCGACTGGATTGACCTGTAGGACTTGTAGAACCTCCTCCCTCCCCTATGGGATTGCTGATCCTTATATAGGGGGTTCCCAGGGTCGTACTGGACGTGGGCTTACGCTTGAGTAGGACTCTGGCCTCCTTAAACGTCGGGATTGACTTCCTAGTTTAAGGGGAGTCTTCCCTTCCTGAGAGGGGTTACCTTGTCGTCCAGGGATCCTTACCGGGTACGCTGTACCTTCCTAAAGTCCCGGGATTCTGTATACGGATACCCCTAATATGCGGGAAACCATATACAGAATCCCATTGTGAGCTACTCATGAACTGAATTAAATATCTATAGTGCATAGTTTTACAATGCCATTGTGAGCTACTCATGAACAGAATTAAATATCTATGTTCTCTTTCGCTATGTGATTTAAGTTGCAGTCTGTGGGAGCTAGCGTGATAAATAGAAATAAGTGTGATGAAGTGAATACCGTCGGAGAATGTATCTAAGTTCTTTAAATCTCTATAATGGTGTGGATTTACTTCGGTCATGCTTGATCTTGTTGTAGCAATAATGTGATTTTGTACTTGAGCATGTTTAGAATTTATGAACCATTGCCTTGTTAAATTTAATTTTATTGAGAAATCATAGTTAGCATTCAAATAAGAAGACCATTGTTTGGTGGAACCGGCTTCTAGATAATAGAGAATAAAGTTGAGTATAATATAAATTAGTTTGAAGATACTTGTTGTTTTTTATAAGGTTCCACTTGGGTCAAGTATGTTCTCTAAGCCATTCATTCAACTTCATCTTATTTGCTAGCCTCCAAAGTACTCGGTTTTGCATTTATCACATTGATATTTTGCATAATTTGCGAGTACATCCAAACCAATGGGGTATGTCTCTCTAATAAAAAGATAAAAGAACAAAAAAATAAAGATGACGCCAAAGGTGGCAATAAAGACCATTAAAATAGAACATATGGTGAAAAAAATAGATAGACATCCTAAAAACCCTTCAGTATTCATCATTTGTGTCCATCATACCTACCTATCATAGCACTTCATGTTTGCCATTCTGTAGTAGTTGATTTTTCATGCACATTTGATCTTCATTAATACATTTTCGAGAGGTTCTTAGTGGCATATTTTATATTTCATTCATGAGAGTATGTTCTTCATTTTTAGTGCTTGCATTACACACCTTTTAATGCTCATTTATGCTCACATTATTGTTGCATGCATTAGACACCATCTTTATTCCTCGCTTATTATCCTTGTAAAAAGCTTATCACTGTAAGGTGCCTCTCACGTCTTGCAAGGCAAAACAAAAGAAAAGGAGAGAAAAAATAAAATAAAAAAAGAGAAGAAAGAAAAATAAAAAATGATAATGAAGAAATAAAATAAAAGTAGAAGAGATGCACCATGGTTTTATAAGAACTCTAGTCCTTCATCTAGTGAGATGTGTTCATTTACATAGGTGCTTGAATTGCATTTTAGCGCCCACTGGCCTTATGGCCCGCATTTTTTTCATAGTAGAGCTTCGTCATATTTAGCTCTAGAGTTATCGTGGATTAGAGCTTCATATCATCATTGCTATATTTTTATTCTTCGTCGGGATGTTCTTCACTCACTAGTCTCAGTCATTTTTTCATTGCAATTTTGTGCATTCATATGGCAAATCACTACTCCTTATGCAATATCAACAATTGGGACATCACTAGGGCACAGGAGATTACCTTGCATTGCATAAGCCTTTCTATTTATTTTGATCGAGTTCTTCCTTCCTCTCTCATTATTTCTTAAATGACCGGAATGATGAGATATCAAGTACGTGAGTGGTTAATTTGATGAAACAAATGGTGACTAATAAAAACTTGCTTTATTTTTCAAAAGCAGGAAATTATTGTGGGGACCTTTGCATTGGTACACAAGTCGATTATTGTGACTTGCCTCTAGTAGGTGAGCTCTTGTTGTGAGTGTGACACATTTGATTTCTCTAAATTATTAATTGGATCATTATATTTCCTCTTTAGTAATGTGTTCATTTCTGATAGCCTCGTGCTCTTTTACTAGGTTGCTGTTATTATCATGACAAGTGATAGTTTTGATATTTAAATCAATTATGGAATGGAATGTTGATAGCTTGCTTGAATAAGTATAATTATTCATGACCATTGCTATTCCCGCACAATATAAAGAAGAGTTGATCGGTTCATACCATTCAATGTAAGTTTCATTTCAAAACATGGTCATATCTATTTATCACTTGCATTGCTTGAGGACGACAACGAATTAAGCTTCGGGGGAACTTGATACGTCAAAAACGTATCAATATTTTCTATACTTTTCATGTCATTTATTCATCTATTTACTAGATATTAATGTATTATCTCTTGATTATTGTTGTTGTTCTGTAAAACCATCTTTTATTTGATGTGCGCAGGAAACACCGTATTTGTGGAAAAACATATCGCTTTTCAATAACGTCCTCAGAAGGTTCGATATTAAACGGAAACACTTTCACGAAAAGGTGTTACATTGATCATGTGCACTTATAAGCAATCAGCGATGACAACGATTAATTCAGTGGCAGCTGATCCGGCGGGCGGTAGCCATCGGAGATGGAGGAGGAGGGCTAGGGTGAGGACAGCGACGCTGTCAGTGGAGACGGCTCTCCACCGGCGATGGTGGAGATGGTGGCATGATCAATGATTTGGGAAATACCACCCAAGCGATGACGATTGGAATCTCATGTGGCCTTGACTGTAGCAGTCTTTGTTGCGGAGGAGGATAAGAGCAATACTAGCATTCCTATAATATGTCCTCTCCTAAGGGTTTGTTTAGGTGAGTATCTTCTGTAACGACTCTTTTGGTATTTAGTTGGTGCAATCTCAAAGGCCCGAAACTGTGAATGTCATCGCAGCTCGGTTTTCTATCAACTGTAGTTGTTACTTTCCATGTAGGGCATGTTTAAACAAGGTGTACTTGATTTTGTACGAAATTTTAGAAAATTTTGATATTTAGCGTCACGTCTTTGCGGTGGTACCGGTACAATTCTTTTTATTATTCTCTCTATTCGTAATTACATGTTGTTTTAGGCATGGGCTTAGTCTCTAACATATAACTTTAACCATTACTTTGCACATGAGTATGTTCATAAAAATTATAGAATTACAATACTGTAAAAGTATTTTTTTTATGACAAATCTAATTATGCTATTTTTCACCGACCAATTTAAATAATTTTATATATATTAATAGTCAAAGTTATAAAAGTTTGATTGTACTTTTTAAAAAAGTTACATATTTTCGAACGAAGATAGTATTATTATATAGCTTGTTCATATCAATGCTATAAAGGCGACCGAAGTGCTTTGATTATTGTTATGGAGACCATAGCGAGTAATCATAATTATGAAGACAATTGGGAATCGGGTATAACTTTAAACCTAGACCAGTCGATTGGGTGGACGGATGGTCAAGATCGTAGGATGACATGTCCAAAAGCATGGAAGAAGAAGAAGAAATTAATACATGGAAACTGTAACTCTTGTGGACCAATAAACTGAGATCGATCATCTTTCTTTCTATTGGTTCCGAGTAAGATGCCATGGTCTCTCCATTTATTGTGGGGAGACAATATTATTGTGGTGAAACAATCCAAAGTTCCATGAAACTGCTGTACATATAGTACAAAAATGACATAAATCAGACAACTGATGCAGTACTTCAGCAGTACTACACAACAACAGCCAGCCAAAGTGGAATTAAGCCATACACAACCAAAATTCCCTTGACATTAACTTCATCCAACATCTGGCAACCTTTTTGTCAGCTGATACCTTAACCCAAGATCTCATTCTACTGGCATTCTGACATCCATTTTAATGTTGTGCATGCCTGAATTGAGAGTGTTCATAGGCAGTAGCAGTACAATAGTACATGACTTCCCTAGCAATATATACTCCGGCCCTGACCAACCATGCATCAAGCTGACCCAGTTCATGACTTGCGTAGTTACTACCTCACCAACCATTCATCAAGTTGACGCAATCCATTTACTTGGCAAATCCATTAGGTAGGCTACCTTCTGGAGTGACCACAGTACTGCTTAATGTGCCCAATTACTGTAAATCTCTACTCTGAAGTGAATTGCAGTTGGGCCACATCAATCAATTATTACAAATCAGATTTTCTCAGAATAATAAAAAAAAACAACTCCACAAATTGAGTGATTATAGAAGAAAAAAAATGCAGCTGCTAGCCTGCTACTACTACTAACTCGCCCTACTATTCCCCATGAATCTTGGTCGTTGATGTAGGATCTGGCGGTGCTAGCGCAGCTGCTTAAGTTGCAGATACACCGATGATCTCAACTCATCTGATGGTGACTGTTCAAGAACTGCTTTTTTTTTCTTTTAAATGAAGATCTTATTCATCTCTCGGAGTTCATGAACCGCTACCCATCTGAAGAGACAAGCAGATCTTACCATCGATCTCCTTCTCCCCAGGCCGAACAAGAATTGCTGCCAATTGCCAGTTCGCATTAAACATTTAAACGGCACTCAAGCACAGTTGCTCTCCGATCTGTATCGCCTTCGTCAGATGGTTTCCCTTCTCCATGAATGGCCATGCAAATCCAGATCAAGGAGAAAGCACAAATTAAAGAGGTGCATTCTCCTACCAGTCTAGTAGATGAGTACGTATGATGTGAAACAGACTAATGGAATAGCAAAATTAAACCTCTTCAGGTTGTGCTGATAACATGAGACTTACCGTATGATTTATCTAAAAATGAGTAACTGATCAGCTACATATGGTCCTATTGTTAGAAATATGTCCTAGTGGCAATTATAGAAATAATCATATTTCATTGTATACATGATTTATTAAATGTTCCTTGAATAATATCATTTGTATTAATTGGCAAGTATGTGACTTATTTGTGGAACTCCGTACTAAGTTTGAATGATTATTCTAAATTGGTCCCTAGTTGGAACTCATGTGTGGACACATATGAATAATAGACTAGTATATGTATTGGTTAATGACCATGTTTCACGGGTCATGGACATAGAGATGTCGAACAAATTATATGAGCACATGTTAGGGAATATGGGGTTGGACAGACCCAACTTAAGACACAATGTGCGTACTATGTCATTTGACCTGAAATTATCGTACGTGCTTGATACGTGTAATGACTTACTTTGGCGTTGCCGAACGCTACTCCATAACTGGGTAGTCATAAAGGGTGTCTTCTTGTTTGTCATGAAGCATGATGCGAATCATGGTCAATCGAGATAGGATTTACCCCTCTCTATGATGAGAGAGATATTTCAGAGCCCCTCAAGTGATCAGATCCAGAAATGCATGGCCGTGCTACTTAAGATTAAAGAGTTAACCTAATAAAGGATTCCGAGACACGTGATCGAGAAAGAGCTGTCAAGCTCAAATTTGAGCTTGGCAAATATCGTGCGGTAAAGAGAGTTGCATACATAACATTGTGATGGTTCGTCCGATACGATCTTTACGTATGTTTAGGAGTTGGCACGTCCTGCTAGGGGCCTACTTGGTTCATGTCTAAACGTGCGTGAACCTATAGGGTCGCACATTTAAGGGGCAGGAGTCTAATTTGGATTAGAATCCGAATTAGACTAGGCATTGAGTCATAATGGGTCTCTAATGTAGAAGCCCATTATGGGAACGTCTATATAAGGAGGAGGACGGACGTGTTAGGGTTAAGCCAACTCAGACTTTCTGAAACCCTAGCCGTCACCTCTCCCACACCTGAAGTTGCCCGCTCGGATCTAGCAATCCGGACGAGCGATGTTTCACCCTGAACGTGTGGATACCTTGGAGGCATTGCAGCTGTGACGCTTGGACGATCCGTCCGAGGGAACCACGAGGAGGAGACGAACTGTTCGAGGAAACCGCGAGGAGAAGGTAGTACGACTACAGCTGCTTTCGCTGCATCGACTCTACTCCCTCTACGGTTCTGCGCGACAAGGGGTAATCTCGTGATCTATTACTACATCAATTTCTAGTTTACGCGATAGAAAGTTTTGTTTTGTGCTAGTGTAACCTACCTGTATCCCTACACCTATGGATTGGTTGTCACAACTGGAGTAGTGATGGACCAGACACATATGGTCATCATGATGTTCAGTGTATGCTACTGGTTGTGGGGTTAGTAAAACATGATCAAATCGGTCTGAACAAATCACTGCAAGTTGTCATCACATTGAACTAGTGCGTTGTCCACCTTGCAGTGCAGGATTTGACGATTAACCTGCATGAGTATTCCTGCTCTTCATTGCCAGACGGTGAGGTAACAGTGCTGGACAGGGCTTGGAGGCCCCAGAGCGATGAAGAGAACCGTCCGCCGGGGCACGAGAAAAAGGGCTGGGCTTGCAACTAAGTGGGCTAGGATACAGTATGCGTTCGGCCCAGAATGAGATAGGAGGAGGGTTTTCTTATTTTTGAAAAAATGGACTGTTTACTTTTATTTTTCCAGGTGTCTGAAATTTTACTAAACTTCAGTCACTTTTTCGAGGGCTTGGACCGGCTCGATATTCGATGGTTAGCTGGACTGCCGTCAAGAAAAAGGACGCCTCTACCACGCTTGTATGTCAAAGATCGACTGTCGTGCTCACGCTTCCCACCGCAAGTTCGCAACTCCTTTCCTCCACTGTGCCGGGTTCCTCCCACTCTCCCGTGCCCATTCCACTCGCGGTGAGTTTTGTGGCCCTACACCACCATATCACCTGTGGCACTAGCGATCAAAGGTGTTGCTACTTGAGGAGGGACTACCCATCCTATAATACGCTAATAATACAGATTCTTTTAGATTATGATGTGACCCAATCGGTAAATTTAAAATTAATTTTTGTATACTTTCGAATAGATTTCAGGCTTGAAAATCAATTTTCATAAAAACGAGCTTTATTGCTTCAGTAAGGCCAATGAGTATGCGTCACATTATACCCAACTAGCAAGATGCCTGTGCGTTGTAACAGAACCTCAAATAGTAGAACAACATCTTATGTTCTGACTAAAACCATAAGTCTATAATAAAATATATTATTTTGCCTTACAACGATCTAATAGTAGAGTGCTCGTACAACACACATACACACATATAAAAAAATTTACGCACATGTATGAGGGAAGGAACAGCACCAACAAGCCAGCTACACTACTGCAGAATCATCCAGTACTGACGGGCAAAAAACGCATCTACTGACGGGCCTTTGGGGCCGTCACTAATTACATGTCAGTGGTGCTATGCCCGTCAGTGGCGATACAGCTGAGAAACAAAAAAAATGGGCCAGGCCCGGGTAGCCCGCAACGGAGCCGTGCCCGCCACCGCGCTGGAGTTGCCGTGGTCGCCGCGCAGGAGCCGCGCCCGCCACCTTGCACGAGGCTGCAGGAGGCAGATCCGGTCGCCGGGAGGCCGCAGCCGGCGGATCCAGTCGCACGTCGCACGGTCTCGCACCTCCACCATGGTCCCGCCGCCGCCGCTCGGACGTCGGTGCCACGCGGCCGTCGTCGTCGCCGTGGTGGAGGAGGAGCACCGCGCGAAGAGGAGGGAGTCGGAGGGAGGCGACGCGGAAGGGGGCAAATCGGAGAGGAGGCGGCGCGGGAGATCCGGCGGCGAGGGGGCCCGGCGGCGTCGTGGAGGAGGCAGAGGCGGGGAAGGGTGCGGATCCGACGGCGGGTGGGCCCGGCGGCGTCGGAGAGGAGGCGGCGCGGGAGATCCGGCGGCGGGGGGCCCGGCGGTGTCAGGACGGAGGCGGAGGGGCCGAGGCAGCGTCAGAGAGGAGGTGGCGCGGGAGATCCGGCGGCGGGAGGGCCCGGCGGCGTCGGGGCGGAGGCGGAGGGGCCAAGGCGACGTCGGAGAGGAGGCGGCGCGGGAGATCCGGCGGCGTCGGGCGGAGGCGGATGGGCCGAGGCGGCGTCGGGGAGGAGGCGACGCGGGAGATCCGGCGGCGGGGGGTCTCGGCGGCGTCGGGGCGGAGGCGGAGGGGCCCGGCGCCGCCGTCGGGAGCTCGGGGAGGGGGAGTTTGATTTGGGAGGAGAGGGAGCGGGGCGCGGGGGAGAAAGGGAGCGGGGCTGGGGGAGAAAGGGGTGGGGTGCGGAGGAGAGAGGGAGGATAGAGGGAGAGGCCGGTTAGGGTTAGTTTTTTTATATGGGAAGGATTGCGGGCTCGGGGTGGGTTTCTAGCGGGCCAAAAATACACTGACGGGCTGAATTTATCCCCTATCAGTGGTAGGACAGAATCAGTGACGGGCCGGATTTTATGGCCCGTCAGTAGAGATGAATGTCAGTGGTAATAAGGCACCCGTCAGTGATATGTTTTTCGACTGAAATCTTACAATTTGATTGCATCTCCAATGACGGGCGGTCATGCGCCCGTCAGTGATACACTATATGAGTGACGGGCAAAGTGGTGCCCGTCAGTGAAGGGTGTTCAGGAAAGGGTCAATACGGGGTAGTGCTAACTCAGAACGTAAAGATTGGATCCTATTGTTTAGTAAGATAATAAATTTCAACAGAGTAAAAAACTAACTCAGAACATAAAAATTAGAATATGTTTAGCGGAGTATGTTAAGAGTTACGTAAAGATTGGAGTCTATTTAGCAGAGTTTGTTGAGAGTTGGAGAGTTGGAGAGTTGGTTAGAGGAGGGTGTAATTAATTTGTTACAGCTATTGAGAATAAAAAGGGATGGATTGGATACAAGATATGTTTGTTAGTTTGTTGTGTGATCGGATAGATAGATGAGTGTTAGTTTGTTGTTATTATTATTAGTAGAGGAGTAAAAAGGGTAATCAAAAGTGTGACACCACCACCAATCAAACTCAAATATTATAAGGTGGTATAGATTGTTTGGATGTAATGTTGGCTCTTTCCTTTCAAATTCCTTGGGATTTCAATTCACTTTCGGAAATTACGAAATTGCAATTGGAAAGGAACGAAGGATATGTTTGAGAAATGGCTTAGTAGTTGGACCCTCATCAACTCGGTTTTAAGTAGCGTGCCTATGTTTATGATGTCTTTTTTTTGAATTACTCAAGGGATTTGCAAGAGGTTGGTTTTTTACCGTTCTAGGTTTTTTGACAAAGTGATAATCATAGACGTAAATATTATCTTGCACAATGGAAGATTCTTTGTTCTCCTATGGACCAAAGTGGTCTTGGTATTCACGACTTTGAGATTAAAAATGTGTCTCTTTTAAGTAAGTGGTTGTTTAACCTTTAGTATGAGGAAGACATATGGCAGAAACTTTTGTGCGCTAAATACCTAATATATTCCAAACTGCTTTCCCATATACAAGCCAAACCTATTGATTCCCACTTTTGGAAATGTTTAATGAAGGTTAAGGCACGGTTCCTCCAGTTTGGATGGTCCCATGTACAAAGCAGGATGGAAATTAAATTTTAGGACGTTTGGATTGACAACATGCCTTTATGTATGTCCTATCCAAGGATCTATAATATTGCACAGGAAAAACATGCTACGGTCGCAAAGGTGTTGGGTTCAATTCCCTTGGATGTTTTCTTCAGGGCATTGTTGGGTAACCAGTTAGCGGACTGGCATGCCATTGTTCAGAAGGTTGTGCATGTCCAACTTACGTCTAAACGCAATACCTTCAGGTGGTGCTTACACCCATCAGGGGTCTTTTTTGTACATTTTATGTATACTGTCTTGGTGGATTCCAATTGTCGGTCTATGTGTAAAATTTTATGGAAACTAAAATTACCGCTTAAGATCAATATTTTCGCATGGTTTCTCTATCCGGGGATGCTTTTGACAAAAGACAGTTTGGCCAAACGAAATTGGCCTAGGAATACTAAGTGTGGTTTTGTAATCAGGAGGAGACTATTCAACACCTCTTTTTTGATTGCTTGATTTGCTTGGCATGCAATTTACCTTGCCTTCACAATTTCGCCTCCACGTGGTGTGTCTCATCTTTTTGCTACTTGGTTGCAGGGTGGTGATAAGATTTTTATACAACTCATGTTAGTTGGTGTTGTCGCTTTATGCTGGTCTATTTGGTTAAGCGGCAATGGTGCAGTTTTTTATCACAAAAAATTATCTAACCCTTTGCAAGTAATATACTTGTATATCAAATGGCTATGATCCTGGTCTATATTGTGGCAACGGACCACATGAAGCATTCGGTGAAGGGTGCCTATCAGCTATAGTTGCTTTCCAAGCAATTTATGTCCCGGTTTGGGTAGCAAGCGCATATTAGGCTATGTGGTGTTTGAGTCTTTTGCATGAGGACTCTGTTATTTTATCTTTTGCATCTCTTTTTGATAAGGACTTTGTAATAATTTGTTGGTTGTGTGCATCTCATGATGCAGAGACCGGAAGAATGTTGTCTTTCATTATCAAAAGAATATATTTCTTCCTCTCTTTTTTCTCTCTCCATGTATCGTCCTAACTACTCTATTCGTTCTATAATATAAGGTGTATTTTGATTGGTTAAGACAAGACTTTAACCATCAATTACTTATTAATATATAGTTTATGTGATATAAAGTCACAATCATAAGTAAGTACTTTTGAATACGAATCTAATTATATCAATTTTATGTCACATTAACCATATACTAATAAAGTAATTATTGATTAAAGTTTTATCTTAATCAATAAAAATACGTCTTATAGTATAGGACGGAGAACTCACCTCTTTAAGTTTAAGTATATTGGATACTAAAAAGATAAAAAGAAATATTGTGTCAACTCTCTCTTCACGTATTTTATTATATAAAATATTAAAAAATACTTATACTTTGTTTCGTGCAAGTGATAAAGAGAATATCAAAGATTTTCTTATTTTTCTTGATTTTTTCTAGATTTATCTAATAACCTTGATTCTGCTCGCCGCTGGCACACGTCTCCTAACTATTGCCCATTTATTCTGGAATTATTTTTTTAGGAGGGACAATTTTACATATTTCTGCTAGAAGCACGACTGGTACCATTTCAATGCGTTTCACTTCTTTCGAAAAAGAGAGGTTTGATGTAGTACCTATCATGTCACGCGCGAGGGAGAGGCGTCGCATGCAGGAGCGCTTCCATGTCTCTCCCTGACTTCCTGACATTGCGCACGTGGCACAAACATTGTGCGCCGCCTAGGGCTGTGTTTGTTTGGGCTGCAGCTTTTTGATAAGCAGCTGGAGCTGGTCCGTCCTGAGAAGCAGCTGGTAGAAGCAGCTGATGGAGAAACAACTGAGCCGTTTGGTAGGGGTGCTTTTGGGTGCGTTTGATAGCTGGAGCTGTTGGTTGAAAGTCTGAAATGTCTAAAATACCCCTGATTACTGAAAATGTTGTCGAAGTGCTGAGTAAGCCTGACTTAGCACTATATGACGTGATTTCCACACAAATAACATGTTTATGAGCTAATTCGACATTGCAATACATGATTAAAGTCTAATTTGGTATAAAATATAATACAACAATACAATCTAAAAGATAATCATGTCTACTTCTAGAAGGTATCTATCCTCTTGCCGCCATCAAAACACAAGCAATATTTTCACGAGTGGTGTTCATGTCTACATCATCACCTCCTAAAACATTGCCACCATTGCTCCTAGATGTTGGCACCACATGCCCCGGAGGAATGTAGTTTTCGTCATGATCACACCTATAGAAGTGTAGGTCGAACAACAGACTATCCTAATGTAGTTATGGAGCGCCATACATGCAACAATAATCCGTGTTTACTTCTCCATTGGGTAACTTGGCACGCCGTATAATATGCGCCATTTTTGCTTCAACACGCTAAAGGAACGTTCGATGACATTGCGAATAGATGAATGCGCATGATTGAAGATTTCTTTTTTTCCAGTAGGCTGTCGACCTTGTCAAAACTCTGGTAAATGGTATTTCTGGCCTCTATATGGTGCTAGGTATCCAATTTGATTGGGATAACCTGAATCAACTAGATAGTATTTTCCTAAATAATACATGTGTAGTAAAAGAGAATGAAAACAATGACATAAATTGAAAGTAAATGATATACCTACAAGAGGATAAGGAAACCTCTCTGCGTACTTATCCAATGTGTCCTTAAATATTCTAGTGTCACGTACTGATCCTGGCCATCCAGCAACTATAGAAGTGAATCTCACATCGAAGTCGCAAACAACCATAACATTCTGCGTTGGATATCCATGGCGACCGACATGGTTAGCCATCTCAATAGATGGCCATCAATTGCACCTATGCAATTATTGAAATGAGGTGAAAATCTAGAGTCATGTAGTCTCTCATGCACAGTGCTAAAATGTGGATCTGCAGGTATAATGATATCTCCAGCTCAGTCATTCACACATTGCAATACCTCTTCAAACTTCCTATTGATTGTCTCCGCAGATCTCTTGAAGTGATTCTGTACTTGACTTACAGACTAAGGGCAACCAACTATCCACAGAAACATCCCAAGGGCCTCTTCTGAACACGTGTCACTTGTTCCCTTCATCCATAGTTTTCTACCAAAGTATCATGCAATGCATCAAAACAAGGTCTATGCATTCTAAACATCTTGTAACAATCTTTTGAATCACCCAAATTCTCAAAGACCCATTGTTGTCCGGTAAGTAGTGGTTTTTTCCTTTCCTTCTTCATGAGGTATTTTTCACCATAGTTAATAGCAACATATGCAGTGTACATATCCCTTTGCAACCTCCTCCTTCTTGAATTGTTTATTGTTGAGGTAGACCCAATATCAGCATCACTTTTGGCATCACTCTCACTTGTTGTACTCATCTAAAAGAATAATATGGAGTAAGTGACAGATAACACATTCACATATACTTGAAGTATAGAAATCAATAAATATGAATAGCACATCCATATAATAAATACGAAAAACACATGCATAAACTGTTAATTATTCTGACAATAAAATAGTTGAAAGGTTACATAATCATAGTTCACAAACTAGTTCGAATCATAAGGTCCAACACATGCAAAGTTTAAAATAGTAGGGTACATCACATAGGAAAAGGATACTCGCAAAGTTCTAGTTTCTACGCCTATCCTCATACTATCTCTTCAGCAAATTCAGCCTTCCCTCACTTGTCTTCATAGCATAAAAGAAACAACGATTCTCAAGTTTACCAAATAACTTAGTTGCAATATAATACTCATCACTACCCTTAGGTGCTCCACATTGCACAACTTGTTCCATTATGGCTTCAATGTCATTACTCACAGTGACATTACTAGTAGATGTCACAGAACGATCTTTATAATGCAATGGTCAACCCACCGCTTGAAGTCACGTTGCACAGGATTCTTCTTCATCTTCTTTGGACTAGAAGCAATTCTAGCAGCACCACGCTTAGCAGGTGTAGGAGCAACCTCCTCGTCATCATCAATATGAAGCAAATCTTCAGGCCCCTGTTGAACTTCCACACCAGGCATCACCAAAGGTGACCCATCAACATGAGCTTTCTCGAACATTGCCTCTAGCAACTCCAAGTTATCCGGGGGCCCTTTGCGAAAGGTCTCAACAAGCTTGTTGACCTATAAATTAAACAACCAAGTTATGAGTACTAAGCATGGATTGATGGTTAAAACAAGTATTCGAAATATACCTTTATCATTTCCGCCCACTGAGCCTCGTCTGCTGTTACAGTTCTCTTCTCAGGATCCCAACCAAGTCCAGTTGCTTTGCTATTGTAATAAATCCATGCTCTGTACACAACCTTCATTGTGTCCCATCTATTCTTGAATTGTTTCTTCGGATAGTTTTTACCAGTCCTACTAAAAAACTCTCTCCCTAAGTTCTTGTATCCTTCTGCACTCAAGAAAGCGGTAGGCCTATTTCCAGCCTTTGTCTCATCTGCACATATTTCACAAAATACTCTCCTCGAAAATGCATCCCAATTAGCTTTAGGAGTCTTATCATAATCCATCTATATATGGTATGAACTATATTAACTCAACAACAATTATGCATTATTTTTACACATGCACAACCAAAGGTATACAATAGAGTTAGGTTGCTTATTTTCAAACCTTATGCATCATGATCAAACCTTATTAATAGAACAGTACCATGTTCTTGTAAGAATACTCTCAGATTAGTATATATGGGAGCATACTCTCATATTAGTATATTGCATGCTGACAACAACTAGTAATCATGTAGGGTTGAGTACTGGGCATGAGTATGTATGTGTACATAAGCTAAGCAACCAAAGTAGTAAACTAAGCAATAAAATGACATATCATCCATTCATCATTAACAACTCACAAATGCACACTTCACCATGTTTCAGTAGCAAATGGATCGGTATACTTCAGTAGCATGCACAGATTGACCATGTTTTAGCATATTTCAATACACTTCAGTAGCATACATGTTCAAAATATGCAAAAAAAAACCTGTGCTCACCTTGGCGTCTCTACGAGGGTGGGGGCGGCGGGTCCTGGGGGCCGACGGCTTGGGGGGCAATGGAGGCTGGAGCTCGAGGGGCGAGGGAGTCCGGCGGTGGAGGCCGGAGCTCAGGGGCGAGGGAGTCCAGCGGCGTAGGCGGGAGCTTGGGGGCGACGAAGGCCGGAGCTCAGGGGCGACGCCGACGGGTGGTTCGGGGGCACAGGAGGTAGGGCGAGCTCGGGGGGCGAGGGAGTCCAAAGGTAGAGGCGGGAGCTTGGGGGGCGACGGAGGCCGGAGCTCGAGGGCGACGCCGATGGGGGCTCGGGGGCACGGGAGGTAGGGGCACACGACGGAGGGCAGCAGGGAGGGACGTGGGCGGCTTGGGGCCGAGGGCAACCAACGGCTCGGCAGCGGGGGCGGGGGTGGCCGGCGGTGGCCGGGTGGAGGAAGGCCGCGGGGCGGATGACGGCCGGGCGGAGACCGTGGCTGCTCGGGGTTGACGGCGGGAGACGCGGATGCTTGGGAGGGCGGCGGCGGCGGTTTCTAGGCCCGGGAGGATCTCGGTGGCGGTGGCGGCTTGGAGACCGGGGAGGATCTTAGTGGTGGCGGCTCCAGGGCTTCCACAAACCCTAAGCGCGTGCGAACTGCAGAGAAACGGGAGCAAGATGGCAGCGGGGGCTGGTGGAGGAGGAAAAAATGAAGAGATAGCGTCTTATATACTCAATGACAGTTATTTTGTAAATAACAAGAAAAATGAGGGCAGTCTCTCAATAGGGGGTACGGGAAGTAGGACGAGGCTGCAGAAAGCACCTCAAAAGGAGCTTTTGGCTTGATAGTGTATTGTTTATAAGTGCTTTTAAGAAACACTTACCAAAAATTCACTGTTTGTTTGGGCTTATGCTTCTAGCACCTAGAAACAATTTAGGCATAAACACAAACCCAAACAAACACATCCTAGCTCCGCTGCCACCTCACCGCCTCCGCGCACATCGTCGGCCTTATCAACGACGGTTGGCGAGGCAACCTCCTTCAACTCCGATGTCGTCCTCCCATTCCTTCTTGGCCTTGGCCTGCAGCTCGTGCTCGCGACAGCATAGAGCCATGCCTACCTCCTCTGCCTAGCGCCAGGCACGCCAAGTCTCGGCCATTGCAGCGAGCTACACAGTGCAGGAACACGCAGACTCGACCGAGCGCGCGTCTGCGGCTCGTCCTCGCGCTCCCAATATTACACTAAACCAAATTGAGCAAGACCACGTTTGTTGAGATCCTCGACTCCCCTGAAATTAATTTCATTCTCGTCGTTGCTGTCGCCATCGACGACCTCGGTAAGCGCCGCTGTCATTATAGGTTACCACTGCCAATTCTCCAAAATTTGAGCTCCTTGCTTCGCCGTTTCCCAAATTAATACCTCCATTAGGTTCCTGGCATCAAGACGGACTAAATATCTTACTCTCCCTAGCCTATCACTCAGCGGAATCTCGGTAGAGTCATATCCGCCCGCATCTGCTCTGTTTTTGCGCCGCCGCCCAGGCACATGGTGCCACGCTGCTGTGCGCCGATCCAGCAAGAACCCGTGCAGCCCACTAGTACTCTAGGACTCCGCGAACGCTCATTCTGGCGAGGCGCTTGCCAATGGTGCCGGTGGACTTGTCGACGCCGGGATGACTTGTGTGGTGTGAGCGTCAAAAGAATATGGTCGCAGCAGATAAATCGGGTGCTGCCTCCAAGTTGTGCCGCCTCCGAGGCCTACAGGAAGCTCCCCTGATCGCCCTCACCATGGAGAAGAACTGGACAAGACGCAAGTCACACAAGGAGAGAAACGACGGTAATGAAGAAAAAAAGAATACAAAAGAAAAGGAAATTGCATGGGCAAGTGGGCATTATTAATTATTTTATTTCATTTGCTGTCTCAATCTCACTTCGTAAGCCATGTCACATGCCAACGTGGCAAAATCACCTCCCAAACTGTTTAGAAGGTTATTTGAACGATATTAATACTTAAAAGGGTGTAATATCCGGTTTTATAGTTCAGTGGTAAATTAGATGAAGTGTAATACTTCAGAGCACAAAATAGGCTTTAAAAAAACATAATAGACACCAAAATACATCTAGACTTACCTCAATGGCTCGAAGTGCAAAATTTTGCCAGCAAAAAATGGCTTTTCAGGTACCTCCTCTGCATTCCAAATTGTCTTTGGTTGCAAACAGATGTCCGTATTCATTTGGCATTTGGCATTTGGCATCTGGCATTTGGCAATACAAAGCAGGTCAGTTTCCGCACATGACTATCATTGATTGCAACTATCCTTTGGCGTAGCATACTGTGTTAGCGACAACAAAAAATTAAGCAAAAATATGAAACCAAGAAACCTGAGAGCACCACCATTGTCCTATCTACTCTACAGATCCGCCCAGGGGACCGGGTCCACCTTTGCACCTGGCGCTGGTAAGAGCGGCAGTGACAAGTGGGACCAATGATTTCAGAGGGGAACTGAAGCGAGGGCACCGAGTCACGACGAAGGCGCCTCGCCCTCTCCTGTAGCAGGGGAAGGTGAGGGGAAAGCTAATCGTGTACAGATTACGGATTGGACATGGACTATCAGGTTTCTCTTCTTTTGACAAAAGAAGACAACTCACGGAATAAACTGTAATCGACTTCGTTGTAATAATCAACTGTAACGTCCCACATCACCGCATAAACTGAACCAATGACACCCTTAAACTACCTGTGCAATTTCTGCGAGCCGACGTTGCCTTTGACAAGTACATACGAGCCATACACTACACTGATAACATCGCCAGAGTTGTAGGACAATGCTAAAACAGAGAAATATAGAAGTGCTATCGTCTCCTTGCTTCCGTTCCCATAGCAAATCACGTCTAGCTCACATGTAAACTCGCTCCCTAGTTCTAATACGATTCTGGCCGTGCCCATCACATAATGCAGAGGCCAGAAGTACGATCTTTCTACTATCTAATTCTTTTTATAAAATGATTAGCTTTTCTTTTTTGAGATGGCTCTAAAAGTATAGAAACAAACTAGCAAACTGGAACAACAAGCTAGCTGCTTAATTCCAATATATATTTTTGCGACGAATTTCCAATAGTTTTGTTTTTGGAAGAGACTAATTCAATGGGGTACGAAGCTAAACATCATTATCATTAGCCTAATTTAATGAAGATTTTCCACAGGGATCTCATCATATCCCAGGTGCCACCGAGTCAGAACCAGTTTTGGAAGAAAGAGGAGAAACGCAAGTTGCTCGAGCAAAAAGGAAAATGGAACAGAACAGAACGGAACAGAGATAGCTGAGGCGTACAACAGGGATCGAGCAGGATTGTCCGGTACGGCTTGCGGCGTGCATGCAGAGGCCAAAGTTGCTGCCGTACGTGCGGAGCGTCTCGCTAATCAGTTCGGGATTGCCACTACCGGTCTATTGAGTTTGGGAAATTGAGTGAAAAATCTCTGGAAAACATAATAATCTGCACGGAGCGACGACTCGGCCAGTCGATTGGTTTTCCGATCAACCGCCTTCTCAATCATAGGATTTGATCAATCGAGCGCTCTAGACGGATTTCTGACTAACCCTCCCAATCACAGGATTTGATCCATCAAGCGCTCTAGACTTATTCCTCACTAACCTCCGTTTCGTCCTCTTCGATCCCAAAAGGCGAGCGCCAGCCCCACCCTCTCCCTGCCAAGCGTGGCAAGAGAGCGGGGAGTAAGAGCAAGTCTAGCAACTCCCCTAAAATCTCTCTCCTAAATCTCCATATAAGGGACTCCTCTAAAAAGATTTTACACCCTAAACCATCTCCCTTATATTCCACTCACATATATTTTAACAATATCCTGTAACTAACATTTCTAACGGTAATAATTCAAACAGCTGTTTCTCCAACGGCTAGTTTTGCAACGGCTAGTTTTCAGGTCTATATATACGAGATCATCTCTCATATCTCTCTCACACATCCCTAGTTCTGTCTCCTCTTTCACATCTCTTTCCCCATCCATCTGTCATCTCTCCACAACACAATGAGTCGCCGCGGAAGCTTGGCCCGACGATTATGCTTGGATTCCTCATCCGACGAAGAGGAACTCATGATGGCTGCAGTCATAGCAGAGGAAGAACAAGAGCGGTTGGATGCTCCACGCCATGGCGGTTCAGTGGCTGGACGTCAAAGCATTGATCGCGAGAGTGCCGAAGGTTATCTCAGACTCTACAAAGACTACTTTGCAGAGAACGCTACCTACCCCCCAAGGGTGTTTCATCGCAGGTTTGCAATTGATGCATTTGTTTTCTTTTTCGCCTTACTGGTTGATCTTCGTGTCTCATTCATATATATGAGAAGCACACAGTGGTGGAGACAGGAATTCGGCACGGGTGGTGCACACTTTAAAGATCTCATAGATACATAATTTCATATGTCTAACAATTAGTTCCGGCTATTAGTCCAAACATAAGTACTGCTGGATAAAAAAAATTAGTTCCGGCCATTAGTCCAAACATAACCACCGGCTCCGCAGTTTTTCCCATCCAATTTTCCCATCCATTCTCCCCCGAGCGAAACAAAATCCATCCAATTTTCCCATCCATCCATTTTTCTCCATTTTTCCAACTCCTCCTCGGTCTCACCGTCGCCAGCTCCACCTCAACGGCGCGCTCCTCCCAGTTCGGCCTCCCGCGCGCGCGCTCCTCCCGGACACCGCCCGTCGGGTTCAAGGCCAGCCCCCGGTACATCGCCGCCGACTCGGCTTTGACGGCAGCGGCGGGAGGAAGGCGGCGGCAGGAGAATGAGCCGTGGCGCTCCGTGCGGTGGGAGGAAGAGGCGGCGGCGGGAGAAGGAGCCGTGGCCAGAGGAAGCGGCGGGGCACCTGGCGGCGGGCCGACGTGGCTTGAGGCCGACCACGCGCGTGCGGGGGAGAGCGGCGGGAGAGCGGCGGCCGGAGGAAGCGGCGGGAGAGCGGCCGCGGGCCGGCTCGGCTTGGGGCCAGCTGCGCTCACGGCCGAGGAAGACGACCCGGCGCGGGCGGGGACTGGCGAGGCCGGAGCCGGCGCGATTTGTAGAGGAGACGGAGGCCCAACCACCCCGCTGCCGTCGCCGCTGGCTACTCCAAATCCAAGTGTGGTGTACCCGGATTTTAAGCCGGATACTCCCTCGTGATCGCTGTACCGGTCCCTGGATCAGTAGCCGATACACACGAGTCAACCTGTATATCATTGTCATATATGCGTAAACAATTAAATAGACCGTTAGGGTCGATAATCTGATACCTGTAGCCCAACGGCTATAAATCTGCAGCGGAAAATCCAGCGGGATGGGGCCCATCAGTATGCCATACCCGACAGGCAACTGACTGGGGTTACGCCCTAGCTTTCGCGATCGTAATCTTATCTTCAGAACTGATGTCTTCTTCGTCTGGCCAAATCAACAAGCCAGGTGAGTGCATTGAATGTACTCGCAAGCTCCCCTTCAGGGTGATTATCACAGATATATGCATGCACAGGGGAGATCAATAAAGAGGCTCTAACCTAGGTTTGATAATTGTGCGAAAATGTAAGTTTTCATTTGGAAATAACTAAGTAGATGATAAAAGCTCATTTTCGAAAACAACCTCGGCCCTGCCGAGTCATATCAATCAGTCATAATAACATGCCTGCAATTCGGCCGTCCGCCCAGGGAGTGGCCATTTGTCTGCATTAGATAGCCGTTCCTACCCTCAGGTAGAACGACGTCCGAATATACCACTTTTCTCATCAGATAGCCGTTCCTACACTCCGGTAGAACAGCGTCCGATAATACCTCATTTCTCCTCAGATAGCTGTTCCTACACTCCGGTAGAACAGCGTCCCACTCATAACCACACCTCCCGTGTAATCGCATTACACGAGGATCTCATATCTCACTCTGCATGCCCATCAGGCGATGCGTCCTTAATCCCATGACCCAGTTATCATCATATAGTCTATCCGGTTGTGTGATCTTACCAGATTGTGTCCATGACCGAGGACGCGGCTATTCGAATAGATTTTAACACTCTGCAGAGGTTGTACGGCTTTACCCACACGATGTAGGTCACCCTGGGCATACCGGGCCCAGTATACTTCCAGAGCTAGTACAACGAGACTTTCTTCAAGACAGGTATAGCGAATGAACCCACCCGGGAACGTTACCACGCTCCACCTTGCCTACCGATGCCCCGGCGCTTAGCCTGGCAGCGCATTCCCGTTCGTGACGAGTACACCCCAGAACTACCGCTGGGCTGACTCTCAAGTGAGTGCCTATTCAACTCTACAGAGTACTCTTCCGGATCACACACCGGGCATTCATCCTAGAGGAGCGCCTCACCTGCACATAACTCACCCTACGCCTATAGGTTCATACACCAGAACTATCATGAATACTGGTCAAGCCCTACCCACATAGGGCATGTGGTCGTACGGGGTGAACCTGATTTAGCGGCACGGTAGGTTCGGTCCTTAAGTGATCCGAGAAAGACTTCACACCTCGTCCGTCGCACGGACCGCGAGTGCCCCACTGGGTCTTAGCTCGCTTTTATTCCTTCCTGCTCACGCCCTTCATTTCTATCCCGGATCCAAAGTATCTCCATTTTGTTTTTGCCCTACAAAGCTACCCTTCGAACATCCAACCCGTGGATTATACCGTGACCTCTCCTCCATTGGTCACAGCGATCCATCCCAAGTTTATCTCATACGAGAATTTCGGGATCCGTTTATTTTTGCAAAACCTAGATTTTTCTACCGCGGGGCTAAGCAATAAATATGTATAAACTACCCCTAGGTTTCCGATATATCTTCGGAACAAATGTATTCCTTAAAGGCGACAAGGAACGGGATCGGTCTAGGGTTTCTACCATATCGGATGTAACTATTGCTACATAAAATATCGTTTTCTATCACATAGTATGCATGTTTTGCAAACAAAGTAAATAGTTCGCAATCATGGGATTCAACATGATCAAAGAAGAAGAGCTTGCCTGGCGAGTTGTCCGGGGCTCGGTCTTGAATTCGATCCGGCAGTTGTCCGAGTTCCTTCGCGCAATAATTCCTAACGTTGTATCTACACGTCGAAAAGAACGGCGAATAAACCAACGATGCAAGGAAGAACCAAATAACATTGAATCAGAACTTCAGCACATGAAATCATAACGCTCTTGACAAACTATTTGATTCTAAGGAGCTACAGGAAATAAACAGGGCGCGGAGATGGCTCGCTGCCGCGGCAGGAGCAAGGTGGCAAGCGGCGATGGCTTGGCACGGCAGGAATTAGGCGGCAGTGACAAGGTTTTGCTGCGGTAGGAACAATGCGGCGACGGTAGAGGCTTGCCGTGGCAGAGGAAAGTGACAACGGCGGTTGCCGCGGCGGGAAAGAGGCTGTCGCGGCGCTGCCACGGTAGGGCACAGCTTGCCGCGGCGAGGAACTAGCTTGTCGCGGCAGCGAATGGCTTGCCGCGGTGGACAAAAAGGGCTGCCTCGGTTCTGCCGCGGTGGGGAAGGAGGTTGCCATGGCAGGGCAAAGGAGCTGCGACGGTAGCTTGCCGCGATGAAAGAAGTAGCTGCCGTGGCGGCAGGGGCTTTTAGAATAATAGAATCGGGTGCTTTTAGGTTATCCTGACAAAAGTGTCCACCTTAAGATCCTGTCGCGTTAGGGTTTCAGGGTTTTTGGAAGATCTTTGCATACACCTGCCGTTAGGGTTTTTGGTGAAGTTCTTGTCGGGCTAGGGTTTTAGGGTTTTTGGCGAGCATGCGTTTGTGCATATGCTTGCTGTTAGGGTTTCAGGGTGTCGGGGTTTACCTCATGACTTAAGTGCTAAGAGTTCAGAAGGTATCAGACATGAGCTTACATGTTAGAGCTTTGTTTATAGAGTCATGGTCTTCGCGTAGGTTTTTAGCTAGACCACGAATCGCAAGAAATGATAATCCTCGCCTAAATGGAAGTTGGTTTATTCTGAATTTTTAAGCTTAAAGGTTCATGGTCCTTTCCCATCATCATAAGGTATGACTCTATCACATGGTTCCTACTCACCATTATTGTTTCTTTCCCTCGATCTTTACTGGTATTTGGATATAGTGTATAATGAACACGTTACTACTCTGATGAATTAGGTTGAGGTACTTCAAGACCATATTCCAATATTTTTTCTTACTAAGGACTTTAAAGTCCAAATGGTTTCATATTCTTTTCACCGCTTGCATTCAATTGAACTCAAAATTTGGACTTGTGTTAGTACCAAAAGCTCCTAAATGCTTCTAGTGTTTCAGTACCGATAACCATGCTGGAAAAGCTGACCTGGAAGTTTGTAATTCGGGAGAACCAGGGGTGAGTAGCTACTTAATACTCCCTCCATTCCACATTAGATGGCGTACTAAAAATCGCACTGAGACCAAGGAGCGGGTGAAATTCTCATTTTTTTCCAAATCTACCCCTAATTACTCCTTCCTTAACTCGCCGTAGCGTCTTAATCGAAGCGGCGCGACGCCTCATCTCGCTCGCGCGCGTCCTCGCTTCCGCGCTGGAACGCGCGCATCATCACTCCCGCGCTCGCTCGCGGGCGTCCTGGCGGAACTCACTCACGCGCGGCCTCGCTTCCGCACTGCCTCGCGCGTGTCCTCGCTCCATCGCTCGCTCGCGCGCGTCCTCGCGGAACTCGCTCGCGCGCGTTCTCGCTCCCGCGCTAACTCGCGCGTGTCCTCGCTCCCGCGCTCGCTCGCGCGCGTCCTCGCGGAACTCACTCGTGCGCGTTCTCGCTCCCGCGCTAGCTCGCGCGTGTCCTCGCTCCCGCGCTCGCTCGCGCGCGCGTTCTCGCTCCGGCGCTAGCTCGCGCGGGTCCTCACTTCCGTTTCAGCTGCGCGCGCGTATATATCTCCTGCGCTCACACTATCTCTCTCTCCTGCTTTTCCTGCGTAGAGATTAAAGCTGCAGCATGTACTCCTAGCATGTACTCCCGAGATTAAAGCTGTAGCATGTTTTGTTGGAGATAATGGCCAATTTTGATCTCAACACTCGTCCGATTGATTGGAACGAAATTGAAGATTACGAGGGCCCGGTGATCGATTTGAGCTACAACCTTGAGTGGGCTGAGAGCGATGAAGGTGCTTTCAATTCTTCTCATCTCATTTGTCCTCTAATTTGTTTGTTGATCATGTATTGAATTTGTCGTCGATCGTTTTGGTTTAACAGAAGTAGATGTTGCTGCGGACGACTCCAGCGTTGTTCGAGTAGAAGGAGGTGGTGGCGACCATGGCCTAGGCAGACGCCGGCAATGCAGGCTTGGACTCGCCGGACGCGGGCACGCCGGTTGTGGAGTCACCGGGCTCGCTGCAATAGGACAAGCCGCCCTCGGCCGCGGACTTGCCGAACATGCGAACGGTGACGAGGACGAAGAACACGCGCACGGTCAGGAGGAGAACCATGACGCCGAGGAGGAAAGCATGCGCACAGTGACGAGGACGAAGAACACGCGCACAGTCAGGAGGAGAACCATGACGCCGAGGAGGAAGAGCATGCGCACGGTGACGAGGACGAAGAACACGTGCACGGTGAGGAGAACCATGAAGCCAATGCACTTTATTCTTCATAAATCTAATGCATTTTGCGGTACATTTGTAGATCAAGGTGGCAATGTCATTAAAAAGAATCAGCACACGGATGCAGACAAGCAAGCTATATATGCCATGCTTCTACATAGAACTTCTTTGGGCGTATTGAAGCGTGGAGTGACCAAGGCCGTTGCTGCTGAAACAGGTGTGTCTTTGAGAACTGTACAGAGGATCTGGAAGAACGGAAAGGATGGTGGAGTACTCGGAGTGTTGAGCAAAAAGCCAAAGAATTGTGGCCGCAAGAGAATTGTTTTCAATGCCGTAGCCATTAAAGACATACCGTTGCATAAAAGAACTACCCTCAAGGATATGGCATGTGAGTTGCATGTGTCGAAGACCACATTGTTCAGGCGGTTGAAAGAGGGCATGTTTAGGCGGCACACAAATGCAATCAAATTTACGCTGACAGCTAATAACAAGAAAGCTAGGGTTCAGTTTTGTCTATCCATGTTAGACCCCATTAGTTTGCCACACGAACCAACTTTTCAAGGAATGTATAACATCATTTACATAGATGAGAAATGGTTTTATCGAACGAATCAGACACAGACATACTATTTGGCGCTTGATGAGGAGGATCCGGAAAGAACCACACAAAGCAAGAACTTCATAGAGAAAGTTATGTTTCTGGCAGCAGTTGCAAGGCCTAGGTTTGACATGGATGGTAACATGACCTTTGATGGAAAGATAGGCATATTTCCTTTCACTTTCGTGGAGCCGGCACAAAGGTCGAGTGCGAACAGGCCTCGTGGTACATTGGTAACCAAGGTTTTGCCATCGGTCACCAAAGATGTTAGCCGTGATTACATGGTGAACAAGGTGTTGCCAGCTATCAAGGAGAAGTGGCCCGTGGAGGAACATGGTATCCCCATATTCATACAACAAGATAATGCGAAGACGCACATCCCAGTCAATGATCCAGAGTTTGTTCACGCAGCCTTGTTTGATGGTTTTGACATTCGGTTAATGTGCCAGCCGCCCAACTCTCCCGATGTCAATATTCTAGACCTTGGATTTTTTGCGGCACTTCAAGCATTGTTCCAAAAGTCATCACCAAGTGGTATAGAGGACATCGTCACGAAGGTACTACAAGCTTTCGATGAGTATCCAGTGACGAGGAGCAATCGTATTTTTCTTACCCATCAATCTTGCATGACAGAGATTATGCGGCTCAAAGGAGCGCAACACTACAAGATTCCACACTTCAGAAAACAATTTTTAGAGAGGAATGGTGTACTTCCGGTGAGGCTGCAATGTGATCCTACCATTGTAAACGAGACAATGGAGTTCCTCAATTAAATTGTTAATGTAATCGTGTTTTGATCATCAATGTTTAATCTTGTTTAATCCAAACAATGTTTAATCCATGCGAGCAGTAAGTGCAGCTCCATGCATGCATGCATTTATTGGCCACGCGCATGCATGCTACTAGCATTTTAACCGTGGCTTGCCCACTCGCCCACGCGCATGCATGCAAAGGGCAGTTCTGCCAGAAGTGACGCCTCAACTACGAAAAAAAGTTATACGCCATCTAATATGGAATGGAGGGAGTACCAGATAAACACTTTATCCAATAGCGCGTGTGGCCCTTAGAGAATCCTAGACAGTGCCATGGGAAAACTGGGGAGAAGAAGGGAGGGGCGCTGGGCAAGACCGCGGGCGCTCAGGGCGTCGCCGGCGGCGAGCGGACTGAGGTTGCTGGACTCCGGAGGCGCTGGGGCGGTGGCTAGCTGCCTTAGGAGGAAGAGGAAACAGCCGGCGACTTGAGGGAGAAGTCTGGCCGGGCGGCGCTCTTACCGGCGGTGAGAGGGGGTGGCGACCGGGGACCAGAGGCTTCAGCACGGGGCCGGCGGCAATATCGTCGTCGGAGCCGAGGCTAGGGGAGGGCGGCGCACTCGGGGAGCTCGGGGCAGCGGCGGCGCCGGTTCGGGGCTGGGGACCAGGAGCGGTGGAGGTGGGAGCACAGGCGGCGGGGAAGGAGAGCTGCTCGGGGAGCTGCTCCGGCGGCGTTGAGGCGAGCGGCCGCGCGGAGATGTGGCCGTGGTGCGGCGCGAGGTCAGCGGCGGGGGCGGCGTGGCGCTGTTGGTGCCCGGAGCAGGGTGGCGATGGGGCGCCGGTCAGGGAAGGTAGCTCCAGTGGCCGACGGCCGGAGAGGCGTCGCCGGAGTTGAGGCGGGCGATGGCGGTAGGAGGTGGTCCAGAGGCGCGGCGGTCTGACGGTAGGCAAGGGCTGACGCTCGGGACGAGCTCGACGGCCATTGGCGAGGCGCGTCGATTGGAGCTAGTCCCGGAACCGATGGCGAGCGGCAGCAGGGCTCAGCTCCAATCTAGCGGCGGCAGTTCAAAGAAGAGCTCACCGGTGAACATGCAGTAGCTGCATCGAGCAGAGGGGCAGAGGGATTTGGCAAAGGGAAAGAGGATTGGGGAAGCCGGCCAAGTGACATTGAGGACAGCAGAGCAACAGATAAGGAGTGGAGGTGGGGAAATATCTCCCCTGGTGCTGTAGGACAAAGGAAGGCGTGGCACGCGCTGCAGTAGAGTGACCAGATAGAGGTGTTGTCAGAGGGGGAGTGAGTAAAGGGAGAAAAGAGTAGAGAGAGAGGATGTGACAGCTCAAGGGGAGAATTAGACTGCTGGCCACATGGTGCTGGTTTGAAACAGGCGACGTGGCCTGGTGTCTCAGCTAGCATTGCGGTGCATAGTGGATGTTAGGCACCGAAACTGTTGGAGAAGAGGTGGCAGGGTTGAGCAGGGGGAGGGGAGGGGGTGAGTCAAGGAATAAATGCCGCATGCTGCAGTGGCAGGGATTAGTGCAATGCGTGGCAAGAGAAATAGTGCACGACTACTATAGCTGGACAAGAAATGACAGAGAAGTTTTGACTCCGTCTGCTGTAGCGAGAGAGCAGGTGGCCAGGTGCACAGGAGGGTCAATATTGCGTGTGCTGCTACGGCTCAGAGATGCAGTAGAAATTAAGCACTGAATATGGCAACGAACACAGGGCAAAAATTGACTGCAAGAATTGTCGTGTCAAGGCTAGGGTTTAATTTGGAATGGTCAGATCGTAGCAATGCCAGTGAGAGTGTTTGGTGGGCAGTGAGGAGGCCCTATTAGGGTTTCGAACTGCTTCGCAATGGAAAGGTATTATTGTTATGAGCTTTGCGAAATTTCTGGAGATGAAGCGAACCAAGGAACGATGGCGTTAGAGCTTCAGGGTATAAGGTGCATGTTTGCACGCACACAGATGCGAGTGAAGGGAAAATGGGTACATAATCCGTATGGTCTCAGAGTTTCAATAGAAAGCCGAGAAGGAGCTAGGGTTTCGGATCTTGCTTCTATTCGAAGGAATTGAGGTAGAGTTAGGAGTATATGTGCTTACATACACGTGGAAGTTTGAGTGTAAATATAGTGGCACCGAAATTAGAATAGATTTAAGAGGTCGGGGTGGCTAGGGATTTAGGGAGATATGTCTGGTATGCTCATATAACGGATTTTTGTGGGGTCGAACGATGAATTAGGGTTTTAAGAGGAATTAGATTTAGCTAGGAAGGGGATGAATCGAGAGCTCGGATCTAGGGTTTCGGAGCGCGGCAGGGCGACGCAAGGCATGGAAACTCTTGGATACCTTTGCATCTTGACTTAGGGCCATTCATCGACAGGGTGCCGCGATTGCGGGTGCCCTGCTGCGCGATATCCTCGCGCTAGGGTTTAGTGTAGAGATTGGGGTTAATTAAGCGGATAGAATTCTGGAGTGTGGCACCAGGGTTCCGGAGTGCGGTAGGGTATGGAGAGGCTATGGAAACTCTCGGAACTCCTCTGCCTCGGCTCGGGCTAAGTTGCTGCAGGGTGCCGCGGATGTATCGGCACATATAGCGCAGATGCTACCCTATCCTAGCGTTAGGGTTTAGCATGCGTGTATGTATCCAAAAGCAGTATATATTTGCACATGCTCATGAAACGACATGATGGAGTAGGTGGCAAAAGATCGTGGCATTCAGAGAAAGTTTAGGGCACATATGCGTCTAAATTTCTCCGAGGCACCGCATGGTTTCTGAACTAGGGTTAATGGTTCAGTGGTACCGACTGTGAAAAAGGTAGGGAGCAAGGTGAAGGGTTTTGGTTTGCGTCGCTTGGTGGCTTGGCACGACTTGCGATAAAGTTTTTAATCAGGTGTATTTCAGTTCGCATTATTACTAAAAGTTTTTGTCGGCCCTAATTTTCGGGTTTTGGAAAATCAGGGTGTGACACCAAGTCTCTCTCTCTCTCAATCTCTCCCCCAGGTCTCTCTCTCTCTCCCCCAGATCTGAGAAAAATGGGGCAAGGTGACGAACCTGAGAGGGAGACAGCAGCGTGGTGGCGGGAAGGACACTTTCGGAGGGAGGGTGCGCGCGGATCGGGGAGCCTCCGCTGCCCCGAAAGATAGGGGAGAGGGAGATGGATATCGGGGAGCGCCGATTATAGGGGAGGCAGTCGGGGAGTTGCTGGAGGGTCGTTTTTCTCTTTTCTCCCCTATTTTAGCTATCGGGGAGGCAATCGGGGAGTTGCTGGACTTGCTCTAAGTTCTTCTTGCCTCTCACCTCCCCGTGCCTAGACAGAGGAAGCTCCAGATCAAAGGAGCAAAATCAACTCAGGATGGAGGAAACGATAGAAGAAGAAACTAGCAGAGAAAAACAAAAGCACATATTGTAAGCAACAATGTCTTTTTAATTCAAGTCATCAAAGAACACCAAAAGCATAATACATATTTTCATTATAATTGAAATCATAGCTCAAGATAATAAGCAATGACAGTAACCTCATTAATATCTACATCAACACCACCCATTAGTTTAGATAAGCATAGCAAGTCACAAGATAACTTCAACTACTCCACCAACCGATTTTATTTTAAATAAAAACTAAATTACAGGTGTTGGTTAAGTCTAACCTATAACTAGAAATACCAAGTTCCATAATAAAGCAATGCATATGACAATTATTAATCAACCATGAATAAATAAAAAGAAGCCAAAAATCTTTATCCAATTGGGGGGAAGGGAGCTTAAACATTTTGCTTCTCTTTTGATTTTCCTCGGTGAAGACTAAATAACTAATCGCTTATTTTCCTTTCAATAGATTTTCCTATAAAAAATTAGTTCTTGCATAACAATTATAAAATAACTATCATTCAAGTGGTTAAATTAAACACAACGAATACTCTAGACATAACAACCAACTCACTTCTATGAAATGCCCAACTAAACAGGGAGAGTAAACAAATATTTTAGAGGACATCACAAGATTAATTTCAGCATATAAAATAGGACAGAAACTTCTAAAAACTAAAACAATACGGGAAAAACATGAACAAATTATATTCATAAACAATGAAGCATTACAGAAAGCTACGAAAGTTTGGAGCATCAAGGGAGCTCCACAGCCTCCAGACGGTAGAGGGAGGCGGCAGAGCCTCCCACCTTGCTCTACCGCCTGGCCTCTATATGCTAAGATTTATATGGTAGCATAGGTACCTTTTGTAGATTCCATATATGAATTTTTCATAATTTCTTAGGCATTCTAGAACATTAAAAAAATAATAGAGAGATTATTGCACCAATAATGATGCAATTATAACACTATACGATTCCTCATGAGAATGTGTATGGCTTTGATAGATCATCAACTACATACGGAAGTCTTATGGATTGAACACCGTACAAAACCTCACCGTTGTCCATAAAGATAATGCAGTTTGTATTGCACAAGTACATATGAGTTATATGAAGAGCAATCACATTAAGCATATCAACCAAACTTCTTTTATATATGCTCATGAATTGTAAAAGATAGACGAAATAAAAATATTGCAGACAAAGTCATGTAAAAATCTCGCAAATTTATTTACTAAGTGGTTACCGATATCATGTTTGAAAGATACTTGCGTGGAATAGGTATGATGAGATTTAGAGAATTGTAGTGTTTAGGGGGAGAATCATCACAAACTCATCGATAAATCTTGACCATAAAAATCGAATACCTGATAGAACGGTCAGGTGGATTGTATTCTTTTTCCTTGGCTGAGTTTTTAGCGGTTTCTCATAGGAGGTTTTTAATGAGGTAATTCGTGTAACACAATATACGTATGATATGCCCTCTTTCTCCAAATATTTTTCACACTGGTTTTTTAGATTTTCTTTAAGACATGGACTATATGAGATAAGTACCCAAGGAGGAATGTTGAGAAACTGTGAGGTCCACCGAAGTGCGGTCTCACCTCCATGTATGGGTAAGATTTCTCATGTGTACTTGGTTGGGTTCTTAACCCCACTTTTGACCTAGTAGGTCCACCTGGGCTATACATAGAGGGACTTCATCATTGTACTATACGGAGGAAAATGTATCGATCAATAAAAAAGAGATCTCTTCCCCTATGTAATGTGTCTCTTTTTACTCGTCTTTTTTCTTGACTACAATAAAAAGAGACATCTTTCCCTACATAATGTTTCTCTTTTTACTCTGTTTTTTCTTGACTACATCTATTCCTGGTTCTATATTCTTTGGACCAGGTTCCTACTAAAAGTTATAAGACAGTATGGACTGCTCGGGCTCCGGACCGACACGATTTGTAACTGTGCCCTTGTAACTGAAGGGCGTCTGAACACGCGCGGAGGTTAACAATTTTCGATTAATTCACCCGATAGATATGCGAGTATCTGATCTCGATCGTTCGCAACTTGCCAGTATATGATACATCCCCAAAATTATGATACAGTAGCTACCAAAAAGAATCATGAAGATTTGAATTCATATAATATTTTTCATTGAGTAAAACGCAAGGCGCTTTAAAAAGTATTAGCAAGAAATTTGCAAGAATTAATACATGATGATATGTGTTGTGTGTTGATCCCCATAAAATATCCTCACGAGCTTCGTTCATCTCTATTATTGTAGTTCGTCCAGATCTGTTATAAGCTGGCCGGCTTCGATCTGCAGAAAACAAATCACATGTGATTTGCGACCTGATAAACAAAACATATGAGTTGACTAGAATCTAATGCTGAGAATAGCGCAACTTTTGCTTGCAATTAATGGCTAGTGTTTGTGTATCCAATGGAGAAGATGCTAGCGAGGATTTAAAAAAAGTGTGCAATTTGACCCATTTTTATTATGAAAAAGAACAGCTGATTGACGCACGGTTAAATAGGAAAAAATTGCTCGAGTGACTTCGCTCGCCAAGTCTAAATCAACAACATCATTCGGTAAGTCACGACATTTTGATTCACAAGATTTTTAAAACACGAAAATAGACAAAATGTAAGAATAAAGATTTCATCATTTGTTGTATGCCATAGAAATAAAAACATAGGAATAAGAATTAGAAGTGGCTTGGTTGCATGTATCCTATAAAGAATGAAAGATTTTTTCTTTAAGGGTTTAGTGCATTTCATAGTTATCATAGAAATAAAAAATTCTAAAAGATTGGACTTGATAAACTTTTTCTTTAAAATTGAATGCAAAGTGACCTATAGAAAAAAAAACCTAATGCATGTATCTAATCCTATAAATGAAACAATTTTTACAGAATTCTTTTTAAAGAAATCTTACTAATTCACTTTAAGAAAATTTTAAATCAAAGAGGTCTTCGAAATGTAAGAAGCACGTTTCTTCCTGTTCTTTCCATTAGCTAGCCTAGAAATCCTTGTCTAACATGACAACTCACGATACCTTCCTCTTAGGTAGAGCCCACAAGTATGGACTTTGGACGAATAATTAACAAAATAACATGCAGAAATGGGCCTCTAATAAAAATAATTAGATAGAAATCAAAACACAATAAAATAATCAGATTGGTTGATTGCTAAACACCAAATATAGATGATGAGACGTTTTATATATTACCGACAACCGCGCTGGTGACAATGACATCGAGCAAACTGTGCTCTCAGGCCAACTATTAATACCACCTCGCTTGTCAGAATTCAGAACACACAAGACCGTCACACACGTTATTACTCGTGTACTAGTACCCAGTCGCAAGATATAGAACGATCAAGATGGAGAAGAAGAGGGTGGCCATCGTTGGCGCCGGCGTGAGCGGCCTGGCAGCGTGCAAGCACCTGCTGGAGCGAGGCTGCCAGCCGGTCGTCTTCGAGGCAGACACCGTCCTTGGTGGCGTGTGGGCTCACCCGCCGGAGAGCACCATGCTGCAGACGCCGCGGCCCATGTACCAGTACTCTGACTTTCCGTGGCCGGAGTCCGTGACGGAGGTGTTTCCCGACCATCGCCAGGTTATGTACTACCTCGACGCCTATGCGCGCCATTTCGGCGTGCTCAACTGCATCAGGTTCGCCCACCGGGTGGTCGAGATGGAGTACGTCGGCGTTGACGAGGAGGCGGTGGCGGTGTGGGAAGAGTGGGGCGGGAGCGGCGAGGCGTTTGGGTCCGGTGATGGCGAGTGGCGGCTCAAGGTGGCCGACGGCGATGGCCATGTTGAGGTAAGCATCGCTACTACAGAATTCATTTAACGGGACGCCCCTGTACAGACGGTTTTTTGAAGCCGTCTGTACAAATAGTATCACAGACGGTTCTAAACGAAAACCGTCTGAGAAAATGAGTACAAACGGTTCCCAACAAGCGGGACGCTACAGTACATTAGAACCATCTGTACAAATAACACAAACGGGTCCAAACTGGAACCGTCTGTACAAATAAAACAGTACAGACGGTTCTAAGTTTGGAACCGTCTGTACAAATCTGTAAACAATACAGACGGTTCTAAACTGGAACCGTCTGTACAAATCGAACAGTACAGACGGTTCCAAGTTTGGAACAGTCTGTACAAATTTGTAAACAGTACAGACGGTTCTAAACTTGGAACCGTCTGTAAAAATCGAACAGTTGGAACCGTCTGTACAAATAGATGAAGTAAGGCTAGTTGATCTCTGCTGCCGCGGCAGCAAAAACTGCAGATTTTCTTACCGCGGTAGGAAAGTGGCAGCGTCGGGGAGGGAGTTTGACAGCTCCGATTGTCAAACGGTTTTCACGGCTGTGAGCGGAAGGCCAAACTCTATGTCTCCAGAAATTTTGAGCCAATTCCGAGAAAGTCGACGAAACGACTAGTGGAAATCCCGGCCCGAAATCGAAGATTTTAAAAACGGCACCCAGACGAAAGTGCTCAGCAGAAGCTGGGATCAAGGTGGAAAGCAAGTCCTCAACTCAAGCTAACTAGGGAAACAAGAATCACTCAATTCGGAATCTGGGTGAAGGAGATATGCCCTCCGCAAGATCAAAAAAAGTAACGAAAAAACTTCCAGAGCCAAAAAATCCTACTTAGAAGCCAAATTTTGAGGGTCAACATGCGTACAGGTGTATACACGTGTATTTTTTTCAGATGCGCGTCGTCGTTAGCTTCGATTTGAGTGGTTGTGGACCCAAAATAGACTTCGTATGAGAAAGTTATGACTGTTTTACTAAAACCTCTCAAACTAGTGTTGAATTTCGACTCAAACTAGCACTTGGAGCTACAGCACAGACGGCTCCAATTTGAAACCGTCTGTACAAGTAGCACAAACGGGTCCAAATTGGAGTCGTCTGTACAAATCGAATAGTACAGACGGTTCTCAGTTTGGAACCGTCTGTGCTATTTGTACAGACGGTTCCAAATTTAGAACCGTCTGTACTAGAAGCGTCCCGCTTAGTCGTAGGCATGAGCTAAGAAGAAAGCTGTCCCATATGTATCGCTTACTCAGACTAGATCAGCTGGCAACTCCCCTTGCTGGACAACAAGAGGTTGCGGGATTGAAACCCGCTGGAAGCATATTGTGCGATTTAATTCAAGCGCGGACGGCGGGATGAGACGCGGCTGAAGGCTTGGGCACATGGCGTGAGGGGTTAGAACCGTCTGTACTAATCGATTTGAACCGTCTGTACAAACCTGATTTGTACAGACTGTTTCGTACAGATGGTTCAGAAAACCGTCCCGCACGGGAGTTTCGAACCGTCTGTACAAATGATTTCTCTAGTAGTGCATTTGGCTCCAAAATAGTAGGACACTTAGCAAACAAACAAAATGGGTACGCAACACGTCACCGACTCATTAAAGAATTCGACATGCGGCACAAACTTCCGATGTAGGTGCCTATGTGGTACCGCCTTATACTGCTTCATTAAGTTTCCATAACCGGAGTTGTTATTACTTCCTCCGTCTAGAAATATAAAGCGAATTTTGATTGGTTAAGACAAACTTTGAACAATAATTACTTTATTAATATATGGTTTATGTGATACAAAATTATAATCATAATAAAGTACTTTTAAATACGAATCTAATAATATTAATTGTATGTCACATAAATCACATATTAATAAAATAATTGTTGGTTAAAGTCTTGTCTTAACCAATCAAAATACGCCTTACATTTCTGGACAGAGGGAGTACAAGAAATGGAAGTATCTTCTCACCTCCAAAGATATTAGAAAATCTCATCGTGACGACCATTCTTGATTTAGGCTTGGATACTACCAAATATCGCTAAATTTTAATTCAAAACGCTTTTCGACTAGAGGTGTTGATCCAAGGCTAGCCCCGCCAAATGTTCTCATTCAAACATGCCAGTAAGGTGGTGTTTAGTTAAAAGTTTAGTCACCATCGTAATTAATTAAAATGCTTGGATTTTGAAATACTACGTACACGAGATTTGTAAATTTGACCTTCCAATTACATGAAACGACATTATTTAATTAACATGCATGGTTCCTGTAAGTCATAAACATTTTCCTCCCTCTCCAGACACACAATGTAGACTTTGTAACCCTTTGCATTGGGAGGTTCAGTGGTGTGCCCAACATACCCACATTTCCTCTAGGCAAAGGTCCAGAAGCATTTGATGGGCAGGTGATCCACTCCATGGATTACTCCAAAATGGGTAGTGAGAAAGCTAAGGAGATGATCAAGGGCAAGCGTGTGACTGTTGTCGGCTACCTGAAATCAGCACTTGACGTTGCTGCTGAATGTTCAGAAGTGAATGGTACGTATAAGTATGCAAGCCATTTCATCTCCTTTAACTAAGCATTTATTTGGTTTTCCTCTTCAGCAAAGGTAACCATGTGGCATTTTCGTTCGTTAGACCAATATTATTGCAATTTTCTGTGACTTTTCCATTATGATTACGTGCATAGTATGTATTTCCTCAATTTATATATGAAAACTTTGAGAATATTAATTTATTCTTTATTGCTATTGTAGGTACTGAGCAACCATGCACAATGGTTGTCCGAACAAAGCATTGGATCATACCAGACTACTATGCTTGGGGTGTCCACATATCAAAGTTGTATCTAAATCGCTTTGCTGAACTTCTTATTCACAAGCCTGGTGAAGGCTTACTCCTTAGCCTCTTGGCCACCAGCTTGACTCCATTGGTAGTGCAACTCAACATGTTACATTTATTCAATTTAATTTGCGCACTTTTGTTTCAAACTAAATCATACATGTTGCCATGTTTATATATGAGTAGAGGTGGATATTTTCAAAGTTTGGTGAGAGCTACTACTCCATTCCAATGAAGAAGTATGACATGGTGCCTGACCATAGCCTTTTTGACGCATTAGCGACATGCTTGATTGCCATTACACCGAAGGATCACTACAAGAGATTGGAGGAAGGCAGCATTGTTCTGAAGAAGTCAAAGATCTTTAGCTTTTGCAAGGAAGGTGTGATTGTTGAAGGTGAATCTGCCCCCATAAAGAGCGACATAGTGATCTTTGGAACTGGATTCAAGGGGGATCAGAAGATCAAGGATATGTTCACATCAGAATATTTTCAGAGTATTGTAGTTGGGTCAACATCAACAACTGTACCTCTCTATAGGTTACTTCACTATACATAATTTCTATATATATCGTGAGCTTCCCATCTATAATAGTGTGTTAAGTTCATTGATATTTTTTTTTCAGGGAGTGCATACATCCCAAGATTCCGCAGCTCGCGGTAATCGGTTATTCAGAGAGCTTAGCAAATCTCTACACAACAGAACTTCGGGTCAAGTGGCTTGCGCATTTCATGGATGGTGGCTTTAGGTTACCATGTGTTAAAGCAATGCAGAAGGATGTCCTTGAATGGGAGAAGTTCATGAAACGCTATTCTCGCGGCTACTTCCGTAGGTCCTCCATTGGAATCCTTAACATATGGTACAATGACCAATTATGCAAGGACATGGGATGCGACCCGAGAAGGAAGAAAGGCTTGTTCACGGACCTTTTTGAGGTTTATGGTCCCGGTGATTATGTTAACCTTCGCCCCAAATAGAAGTATATATGTCTTGGGTTTGCATTTATAATATGTATATTACTTGTTCAGTGAAATGTGTTGTCACTTGTGAGTGACAAGTTGTGCAACATGGACGCTCGTCCAAACGCATGTCTTATCATGTAATCTTACAATTCAGAACAAATTTACCTTTTATATATATTCCACGTCAAACCGTTTATGTAATATTAGTTGCATAATTTATTATTAGCAAGATTGTGTTATAATCATGAGATGAGGGACTTTTGGAAATATTATGCGTTCGATCGAAACCCATTTTTGGAACTAAAGATAAATTTGGAAAAGAAATAACTTAGGCGTAGGACCCACCAACGCGAGAGCGAGAGAGAGAGAGAGAGTGACCGTGTGTGTGTGTGTGTGGGTTTGGTTTTTTTGCTGAGGCAAGCCATTGATGGAAGGTCAGTAATTAGGTTTTGACATTAATGACACCTCCGATGGTAGAGAAGGTAATATATTTTTTATATCTATTCATATCAACTAGAGATGATAATAGAAATAGATAGTATAATAGTAGAGAAGGTTGTCTTCCCCTATATTTAATGTTCGTGTCTCTAGTATCCTTAATTTTAGGTGTATAAATCTTCTTTTAGTTTTACCTTAGCTATAAGAAGGCAAACTTCTCTTTCTTCACTCTCTTTTCTCCACGTCAACAAAATCCACATGTCATGACTAAAAAAAGACCGAGATCACATAAGTGGAGATGTGCTAAAAAAGATAAACTTTTGAGTGGGTGTGTTTGGTTCGTTACTAAGCTGGGTCACTGATGGGAAGTTTAATTGATCAGTAATTGGTTCAAGAAAAAAACAAAACTTCTGGAGACATATCATGGGCTTCCCCCTTTCAAACATAGATGCCGTATTTTACTTTTCACGGTATCTAATATACAACTTTAACATCTAGTTTTATATCAACTTGTAGGTACGAGACTACCAAAAATTATATAATTAAACTATATTTTTTGACAAATCCAATGGTACCATTTACACCAAACTAATCTAAACATTTATTTTATCAATTAATTGTCAAGTATAAAGAAGTTTATAGCACGTTTTTAAAGTATTATCTATTTTGGAATGGAGATAGTATTATGTTTTACCCTTTATTGGATTTCGGTTTATACCTGCAAAATGGGCTAAGTTTTGGAAAAAAGTTGCAAATTCCATGAAAATCAAACGCAGATGATTTTCAAAAATTCTTAAAAAGATTCTAAGTATTAAATCTGAAAACGAGTTAAATCCCGTTTCTGATATACCCAAACGCAAATCGGATGTGTACTAGTGTGTCAATGCGCCTTTTATTATCACAAATCTTTGCCCAGTTGTCTGATCCAAAGCGTCAAAATAAAATCAAACGGTCAGGGCTTTTGCTCTTATCGCCAAGACAGCTGCTATCATTTTCTTCCCTTCAACGCAACACACCGAATTCTTCTTTTCTCCTCTTGCCCGAGCACAAGTGCACAACGCCGTCGCCGCCTCGCCTATGTCTCATCCTTTATGGTAAGGCAGGAACACGCCCCCGTCTTCTAGCCTCTGTGCTCACGATGCCCCTGGATCTGACAAGCACGCATCCGTCTGCATTCTTGGACCTGCGCGCGTTGTGAGGCAACCGTCGCCTGGACGAGAAGCCAGTGTCGCGGACGCCGTCGCATCGCACGGCGAACAGATTCAGCAGAGGGGCAGAATTGACAGCGGGCACGGCTCGGTCCTGCAGACAATGGCGAATCGGCACCCTGAGCGCGCGAGGCCGCTTGGGTCCCGCTCCGTCAATATCGTCCGCTCCGAAGCACGAGCAGCTTGGTCCGCACCTCGACGTCAGTGCAGCGAGATCCTGGGGCGCCGTCGCACCTCGAGCGTCGCCGAAAGGACACGAGCTGCGTTCCCGAGAAGACGTACGTGCTCAGGAGTCAGGAGTCAGGGAGACACTCCACCTTTGGCGAGCTGCGTCGACACGCCGCCTGGATGGTGAGGAAGAGAGGAGGAAGGTGTGTGGGAGCTGAGGAGATGGGCGAAGCGGCGGACAGCCAGGGCCTAGGAGCGATTGGAGGAATGCAGGGCACTCGTGGGAGCTTGTTGGGATTATGTTTAGGCAGTTTGGATGACGCTACTGCCAAAGTTGCACTCGCTAGAGCGACTGCACCTGATCTGCGTCCTTCGGATTTATATTTCTTGTCCAATACAGTTTGGCTCATAACTCAAAACATTTCATTCAACGAAAAATCTATGCGGGGCACGTGCCCCAGACTGTTTGTCACAGTGAACTAGTTTTTGTCCGTCGGATTGATCGGTGCGGTCTGGGTATTGTCCATCGGATCAAAGCTATGACGAGTTATTTTATCCGTCGGATCTAGCGATGGGGCGAGATTTTGTCCGTTGGATTACGCCCGTGTTTTGGACAGCACGAGAGAGGTGAGCGGCGTCCTCTTTTGCCACGCGCCCATGCGCTTGACGTATTAATTCGCTGTAAACGGCGTCGACGGAGGAACTGTTCAAATTTCGGGAGGCAGTCTGTCCACTTCCAGAAGCGGTTCTCGCTCCCTTTCTCTTCCGTCGCCATTTCTAGAGTTCGTCGCCGGCTGGCCAAAGTGTACGGTAAGTCATTTTCTCCCCTGCCGGCTTCCTCGTTTTTGTGTTGCATTTTGGTGGTTTTAGAAGTGTTTTGTGTGGGAGAGGGGATGGCAGGGTAGATGAAGGGGGAGGTTGATTTCTGGATGGGGCATTCGGTTGTAGGTGGGAAGTGTTTCTAGATTGGATGATGGGGATGGGTAGTGGCGTTTGTCGATCGTCGTAGGCATATGGGTGGCGGGTGGAGCCAACATTGCGTTCATGTTGTTCATCGGAGCGTTTTTAATTTCTGCGATGCGTGTGATTTTTGTGCGGGAGGGTGGTGATGCATGTGTTTTTTGTGGCGGGATTTTGTACGGGAGTTGCCGTGGGGTGGGGATTTGTTAGCAATCTCTGGTGTTTTTGATGCGAGGAGTGTGGATTTTAGAGTTTAGACTTTTTTTGGGGGTTTTTTGTTCATGTTTTTAATTTCCAGAGATGATGATGTGTGATCAACATCGAGCATAGTGTGGGGGTTGGAGGGGACGACGGTGTGGGGGTTGATGGTGGCACCCATCATCAGTACATATATGTTGCTGCATGTTTTTCTTCAGTTTAACCCCTATGTAATGATGTGTTGCATGGTAAAATTAGTTCGCATTATGTGCAGTAAGTACAATGGTAAGAAGGAAGAAGGCTCAAGATGATGACAATCGTAGGGTTAAAAGATCGGATGGAATGAAAAGGCGCAAGGTTACACTGTTTATTATGTCTAAGTCACCAGTTTCTTTTTAATAAGTTATCATGTTAACTGTGTAGAGTTACCATACTTGTCTTACCCTATTAATTGTCTATAGTTACCACATAGGTTTTTTGTGCTGTAGGTACTTGTTGTTGAGAGGAACCGAGCGTCACCTGCTGCTATTGTGAAGTTATACAAACATCTCACTGTTGAGCAGAAGAATTTGATTTCTGAGATGGGTTTGTCAAGCCTTCTAGATATAAAGTGTGACAATCTCCACAACCCACTCATTACATGGCTTACAAGTTTGTACAATCCAAAGACACGCGCCTTTGTCATTCCTGGCCGCGGCAGTATTCCGTTGACAGAGGAGTCTGTGCATGACATATTGGGTATCCCGCGTGGGATTGAAAAGGTAAAATATTGTGAGGATTTTGATTTGGAGGCAAGCATATCTGAGAGTTTGTTCCCCAATGATGGTAGTTGGCCAAAGGTTACAACAGTTGCTAGGATTATAAGAGATTACAGACAAGCGGATGACACTTTCAAGAGGCTGTGGATGCTATTTGTTTTGAGTACAGTTTTAGCCCCAACCACTGCCAACAAAATCAGCAACAAGTGCTATCCTATTTTGGTAACTTGCTACCCTGTTTTTTGTTTTGAGTTTTTTAGTGTTTTTTTGGAGTACTTGAGAAATTCTTTTTTTTTAGGAAAACATTGGCAATGTGAATCATTTGAATTTGTGCGGTTTCGTGTTGGAGCAGTTGCATGAGCAGCTTTCGAAAGGAAAGTGTAAAAAGGGTTGTTTATTATACGTGATGGTGAGATGATAAGCATTTTTTTCTCTATTACAATCTCTGTTTTTTCTGTTAATTTTTTCCTTCATGATCTTATGATATGTTTATCTCTTTTTAGTTACGCTATATAGATTCACTAGAGTGCAACATGGGTGAGATTCGACTGGGTGATGGCCAATTCAGGGTCAATGTATGGACAAAAAAAGCTATAGAGCACATCACTGGTTTGGATGTACAGTGTAACGATGCTCAATCATTCGGGAGATTGGAGGTTAGTTGTTTTTGTGCAATTTTTTGTTTCTTTTCAGGTTCACTGGTGGTGTTCTGGGAGGCTTCGGTTTTAGTCAAGTTGATATATGGTTGGGGGGGGGGAGGCGGTCATGCAGCTATCGTGTTAGTTAATAATGAGTTACCGTTTTAATGGTGGTGAGGATACCATATTGGTTGGATACAATTACCACATTATGTTTTTTGAAGGTACCTGTTTTTGTTGGCAAGGGATTACCAATTTATGATATTGAGGGGCACCAGATTTGTTGTCAGGAGTTACCACTTTACTTTAATATTTTTTTATTATTGCTGTGAATATGGGAACTTATCGTTTCCTTTTTACTTTCTTTGCTTTTTGTCGGTGTATGCAAGCAGTTGAAACCTGCATTTGCTGTGAACATGAGTTTATTTGGCGGAGCTGCTGGGTTTGAGCAATGGATGAATGTCAACATTGACCCTAGTTGCCCTGAACAGGTAAGTAGACTGAACATTGACCCTACTTCACACCTTTTGTTTTTTGTTTTAATTGCAGGAACGTGCGAAGGTTGTTGATTTGATGGGAAACTTTGCATCAGGTTTAGGTGGATTGCTTAGCACACTTGTGCAAGGGTGGACAGCAATGGGTCCAACAGGGAGCGCATCTGTTGGCAGGATGTTCGGTGAGGTCTCTGCGGTTGGCAGAGGTACATCTACACTTCGTTCTAGTGCAGCAGGGCAGAGGGGTCATGAAAGTGTTCAATCTGACACTGGGAAGGATGATGGGATAGACAATGAGGACAGCGAGGGGGAGGATGATGGCACAGACAATGAGGAGAGCGAGGGGGAGGATGATGGGACATACAATGAGGAGAGCGAGGGGGAGGATGATGGGACAAACAATGAGGAGAGCGAGGGGGAGTCTGAGGAAATTGGAGGTAGTGGAGATGGTCTTTGGAGGTCTAGCAACGATAAGGATGAGACCGCTGGTGCCCATGATGGGAGTGCAACCGTAGTTGTTGGAGGCAGCCAGATGAGCCAGGACAAGGGTGAAGAAGGTGTGGTTAACACCACAGAGCCCCATGATGATTTTCCAGTTTTACTTTTGTCGCATTGTCTTTATCATCAGGCCCCCATGAGGAGTCCCCTGCCTCATGCCCATCGTTGGTGGGGGAGCATGCTGAATCAGAGGACAATAGCCAGGGTTTTGCAGTGTATAATGAGGGAAAGCGCATCTGATCTCGCACAGACTTTGAGTGGAATGAAAAGAAGGCACAGGGTTGAAGATGCATTACCAGTCACAGAAGGGGTTCATAACGAGATAAAATACTTAGTTGCGGAAGAGCTTGGGCTACTGAAGGATAGCTGTGATGTATCACCAGAAGCAAAAAGAAGGAAGAGTGACACCACTCCAATTGCTGTGTCTTCTTGCAAAATGATCCCTAAAAGGTAAGATATGTTTTTTATTTTTATTTTCTTTTCTCACATTCACCTTTTTTCCTTTTTGGATGTAACTATATGAGAAGTATAAAACACAGACCCATTTGTGCCCCTTTCATTATATGATTTTTTTCTGTTGGTCCAGCATAATATATGCGGTCATCCTAGAATAATTTTTCTGGTTAATGCTTGATGTTATGTCAGTAACTGTACTTTTTGATCTTGGTAACTATAGTTTTCATGCCGTCTTTTTGAAATGTATAGGAAAAATGTTCATTCAGCTGTCCGTAGCTTGGTTCAAAACAAATCGCCAAGGAGGTCACCCCGGCTTGCAGGGCTTCAAGCTGTAGCTGGGCTTGGGAGTAAGTCCAAGCCTATTGAAATCAGTACACCTGTAGCGATCAGAGGTGCGGCAGTGGAAAAAGCAGGAATCAGAGGAATTACAGATGCTAATGGAGCTGGTAGCGATGGTAGTTCTGCTAGCAAGGCCATTGTCCTGTCACCCACAGCAGATGTTGATCGATGTGAAGGAGGTATGCGTGAAGGTGGCAGCATAAGTAGGGCTATTGTGCTGTCACCAACAGTTAATGTCAATGTTGTGGAAGGACCTTCCAATACCAGTTATGAGGGCTGTCCAGTTAAGTTATCAGCATGGACTAAAGAGGTCATTGGAAGGGTGAACATGGCACTGGAAGGTGGTATGAGGCCAGTGAATGTACCAATAGAGATCAAAGAGCTTGTCAATGGACTATCAGATACAGTAAGGAAGTTGGGCATTGGTCAGAAAGAAGCAAGGGAATCCTTGTTATTGTCAGATGCACAGATTGACAAGGACGCTGCAGAACACGCAAAAGGCACTGATGCCAGCGCGGCCACTGTGATCTCTCCTATCAGTTCAGATTCGGGAACTGGTAGTGGAATTGCAGCAGCATGTTCAGGCAGCTCAAGAGATAATCGTCCTGGGATGTTTACACCCCCCACCGTTCTCTGTTGGTTTGACACCTACGCCACCTAGCAGGAATGATGGACGAGTTGCAACAATGCCGCCATCACCCAATGATGCTGAAGCTTGGGGTGACATTCCAGTGAAAGATGTGATGCCACTAGCATGGGCACCCTCTCAAGGTATTGTATGCATGGCAACCATGGGATGACAATGTGATAACTGGGATATTAGAACATTATTAGTGTTTGTTTTTGTTGTGTGTCCTTTTTTTTTACAAACTATCATCTTGATGTTCCTTTTTATGTAGAACTAGCTGAAGCAAATAGGGTGCCCTCAGCAGGAAGTATTGATATGTTATCAGCATTTTTTGCTGGGGAGATTGATGAGATTGATGAAGAAAACAGATTTGGCACTCAGTCAAATGGAGAAAGAAGCAAAAGAAAAATGGAGGGGGGAAGCTGCTGCTTGTGCTGTGTCACACGAGCTGGGATCAGCTGCTGTCAAAAGCACTACGCCGAAGCCACAGCCCCGCAAAGGCAGAGTAAAGAAAGCATCCAGATTCAAGCTCTCTCCATTTGATAGTTTTGAGGTCGTCATTATTGTTCTGTTCTTTTTTTTATATAGTCTAGTAAGTATATGCAGTAAACTTGGTAATCTTAGCCAGTTATTCTGAGAAGTTTATTCTGTTTTTCTTTTTGAACATTTTTTCTACAGGTGAATGTTACTGATGAACATGAAGATGTATACAAAAAGGTTAACCTCAGTGCCAAGAATGCAAAGGGGTCAAGGATCAAGAAGTAAAAACCCACTCACTTGCTAATATATTTTTGTTTTTTCTTCTATTCCTTTTTTTGCTCGCGATCTGATGTTATCTATTTCTTTTCATGCATCATCAGAATGAAACTTATTCAATATCCTCCAACATGGGTATGCACTGAGGAATTGGCCGAATCTATGAAGCCTAGGGGTGAATTATCCAACAGTGTTGCCGAGATTGGAATTTATTATATCAAAGAGCATCACAAGGTAGAAAAGAAGATTGTTTTTTCATTTTTGGTCGTGAAGTTCTTGCTTGAAAGACATGTAGATAAGAAATTTATTGCATTGGAATTTGGAAGATGTGAGGATTTCGCTCTCAGTTGCAAGAACTAGTAAGTTTGTGCTTTACACTTAGCTATGCTTTTTTGATTTATTTTTGGTAAGTTAATGCATTTTACGTGGTAGCCGCAGTCAGGAATTCTGATAATTACATTTCTTTTTTTATGCTTTTTGGTACCAGATCATGTTTCCAGTCTTCCAAAAAACTTGGGAATGGAGTGATGGATCCATCGCATTGGTATTTGGTGTGTCTTAACTTGGTAGCACAAATATTCGAGGTGCTTGACTCTCTACGTGGTGCATCTGACAGTGGACTTATGGCCCACGCTACAGAAGTCATGAAGAAAATCAAGGCAGCATGGCAGGTGTACTATGGGAAGTCCAGGGTGCAGATCGAAGAGTACAAGCTTGAGGTCATCAATGTGCCAAAACAAACCAACTCGTGAGTATTCCTTATACTTAAGTGTCATGTTTAATTTTTTATCTGAGCATTTTTATATTTATTTGTTTGTTCTATATAGGACGGATTGCGGTTTTTTTTATGCTGAAGTTTATTGAACTTTGGGATGGACAAAGTGTCCCTATGTGCGCCAACAGCAGATTGCAAACCTGAAGAAGGTGATGGTGTATAATTGGTTATCGTCTCCACACAATCAAGTAAAGTTGTGGAGAGAACATCTCAACAAAAATATGTGTTAAGGTACATTCCCCCTGCATCCTGATTTTGTTTTTTGATCAAATTTTTTAAGTGGTAATCCAGAATATAAATTGTGGCAACTCGCATGTTTTTAAGCGGTATTTTAGATCGTATATCATGGTAATTGACCATTAGGCGGTAAGCCGGCTCAGAAGAATACATAGTTGCATGCGGAAGTATTAAAGACAAAATTAAATATGGTGAAATGGTCTAGGGTCACATTGTATTTGTAGGTGCAGTCGATGCCCTTTGTGAGCACGTGCGTGCGTCATGTTCTGTTGAACCACAAAGTCTGCATGTTCTTTTCTCCTTCACAACAATGTCTAGCGGGTGTTTATATGCTTTCCTCTTCTTCCACCCTTTTGTGTTGGACTTTGGGGGGTCCCTGAGTGTCCCTGTGTTAGATGCATGTGAAGCCGCTGAACTGGAGGTAGGAGCTGCAGTTTTTGTGGTTGCATCAGGGGCAGCAGCAGGAGCAGGTGTACTTGCAGGAGCAGCAGTAGCAGTTCTTGCTCTCTTCCTTTCCTGACTCCTTTTTAGTGTGGCGAGCTCGTTCTTCATTTCTTTCATGTGTGAAGTTGCGATTCGTATGCCGTCCTCTGAGACACATGCTTCTCTCACTAGCTTTGTGAATTGATTGCACATAACTGCTAACCTCATCCTTATCCTAGACTCGTCTGGCATTTCGTGTTGTTGAACATCTGGTTGAATTTCTGGGTCATATAACACCTCCTTTGCATCCCATGTCCACCTTTTTAGCACATATGGTTGCGGGATCTCAGTCACACCTAACTGCACCATCACCTGCAATGCAAGAGAGAAAATACGGTGAGCGCACTTTGTATCCCTGGTAGCTGCAAGGTATAACTTTTTCACTTACTTTCAGAATGTGGCAGCAAAGTATCCCATCCCTTTCAAATTTGCAGCATTGGCAGCTGTACACCTTGTTTTGAACATCTGCAGCAACTTGGTAGGTTCTTGTTCCATACTGTGGTACAAAACCCACTATAGAAATCAGCGAGTACATGTTGTTGCCTATGTGCTAGCAATTATATGACATGCTCGAATGCATTTCTGCCTGGAATCTGTAGTAAATGTTCCTAGTATACACCTTCGCCATCTGAACTTCAATTGGGTGTCTACACCATGTGCTAGGCACAATAAAGGCTGTATCGGCCTCTTGCTTGTCCTCGGCTGTCATAATTTTTTCTTGTATTGCGGCATATTGTTGTACAAAGTCATATATGGAGTTTTGGGGGTTCACATACTTCTTTAGGACAGTATTGAATCCCTCACTACGCTGGGTGGACTGGAGGAAGGGATAGAAGTCGTGTGTGAAGTAGGCGGGCACCCACCAGCTTCTCTTGTCGAAAAGATTGGCCAGCTCTTCATTGTCTCCGACCGCTTGTCTCTGTATCATGCTGTTCCATTTCTGATCAAATTCCTCTACAGACAGACTGTTGTTTATGCAGTCTTCAAATTCTGCATGTAGCTGTGACCTACGACCAAAGAAAGATCCAAGTTTTTCAGTCGCCTTTTTCATTATGTGCCAGCGGCAATTTCTGTGTCTTGTAGCTGGGAACACCTGGTCTATTGCATTTCTCATTGCAAAGTCTTGGTCTGTAATTATGTTGGCTGGTGGCAAACCCCCCATTGCTTCAAGAAATGACTCAAACAGCCACACAAAGCTTGTTGTGAGCTCATTCCTCAAGAACCCACAGCCAAACTGTATTGATTGTCCATGGCTGTTTATTCCTATAAAAGGGGCACATGGCATCTTGTAGATATTAGTCATGTATGTGGTATCGAATGATATACAATCATTGAAGAATTTGAATGCTCTTCTAGCTGCACCATCAATCCAATATAGATTCTGTAGCCTGTCTTCGTCATCCAACTGAAATTTGTAGTAGAAGTCCTTGTCCTCAGTTCTCATTTTTTCAAAGTATGTCATTGTGTCTTGCATGTCCGTGAGGCGGTGCTCAAGACGCAATGATGCTCTATAGTTGGCAACATCTTTCACTGTGTATGGGACATTGTCAAGACAGCCATGTAGTTCTGCTAGTATTTGCATTTGACGGCTCGTCTCCAAATTGCATGCGTGAAGCATCTTGATGAATTCTTTCTCATCATCTGGTATGTGTCGGTGTGATCGTAGATAACCAGTTAATGACCATTTGGCTATGAGGGGATGATTGTGGTCATCATTGAACTCAGTCACCACCCAACTGTTATTCTGGTGTTTCACAATCATCCGGGCAGCGCAATCTGTCCTAACAGTAGTGTTTTTCCGCCGTTGCTTCACGATTGGCTGGGGTTTTTTGTGTGTCCTCCTTGTCTTTTGCATTTTTGCCAGCTCTGTGGCACACTAGTGAAGCCCTGGTAATTTTTCCATGAACTTCAGACTTCCTCCTATAGTCATACCTTACCCCCAAAACCCTTGCGTCTGGCATACGCCTTGTAGTGCTTCTCTGCCTCCTCCAAAGTGTCAAATCTCATCAACTTGAATGGCTGCTGTGGGCTAGACATAACTTCAGCAATACCATCATTTCCGTTGTTGGCAAGAGGAAGATGAGGTGTGTGTTCACTAGAGCCATCCAAAGTATGTTCTGTGGTGGCATGCAAGTTGGAGTTTCCTGGACCATGCACCACCATGGCAGATTCGTGTGTTGCCTCAAAACTGGTATTCTGATGAGTAGCAGTTGGTGCTGCAGGGTGTTGAGTCATGGCCATTGGCAATGCGGGAGGGGGGGCAGATAACTGTTAGGTAGTAACATGGTAAGTTGGTATATGTAACCCGGTAACACAGTATGTAAAACTAGATAACAACTGAGTGGTATATGAAGGATGTTGTCAAATTCATACCTGGATGAGATTGGTTAGGGTGAACAAGTTGTTCTTGAGCGTTTTGGGATTCTGGATGCATTTTTGTTTACCTGGATTTTTTTTGTAATGCACATGCACTATTAGTCATCAGATTTATATACATGTCTGTTATTTTTTTACCCCCAAAATTAGGTGCAGCTGACATTTTTCTGAAGTAACTGTGTTTTTTTTCGAAGGGTTGAGTGCCAAGGCTAGGAAGGTGCAGCTGACATCACATAAATTCAACTGAAATGCCCTCTGTTTGGTGGGGTGTTGGCAGGTTTTTGTGGAAGATGTTTTGATATCTGCACATGTAGTTGTGAAGGAAAAAACAAACGGGGTCTGTAGCTTTGTGATGCTTGGTGACAAAACATGTATACATTTGTATGTGTGCTTTATTTGTGATGGTTGGTCACATACAGCCAAAGAATGTGGTTTTTTTTCTGTGATGAAGTGATGTTGTCAGTTTTTTGGGCCAAGTATGATAGGGTTTGTTGGGGTAAAATAGTGCTTACCTGGTTATCGGAAGGATCTGTTTTCGCCCCCTTTTTATGTTGATTTGGGATTAAGAGGAATCACATCTGTGATTTTCGTTGCTGCACATGACTTGAGGAAGAAGAAGATGGGGGAGAAGAAGGCGTGAATGGGGAAGATGGGGGAGAAGGAGCTGGGTGGACAGGCTGGCTATTGGCGGGCAAAACGCGCGCGCTTCAGCGAGTCCCGCGCGCTTCGCTGGAGAGTTTCGATGGCGCGCCGACGATCGGCCCAGGTAGCGGCCCAACTCGGATGAGTTAGTCTGGGCTGTCGGCCCGTCCCTGGAAAGGCTCAGCTGGGGTACGGTCGCCCTGTAGTTCAGTCCTTCATTCAATCATTCATGTATGTATGTGGGACGTGCATTGCAGACCGGCAAACGGGACGGCCGCCAACGGTAGCAGAGTTGGGAAAGTAAACAATACTGATGGCTGGACGGAAGTTACGAGCTCGCGACAAATCCCCGTCTTGTGTGCGAAAGAAAAACGTTCATTTTTTGTCTTCCAACCATAGGTCGAGTTTAATTTTAAACTCTAAAATCAAACAAACTTGATCTTTAACTTTTGAAACTGAGCTAATTTAGTCCCTCTTCTAGCGACTGAAAGTAGCGTTGACATCACAGGGCTTTGCACACTCAAAATAATAACAGGGAAAGCGATGGAAACTAACAAAACAATTTTGGAAAAACATAAAATTTGAAGAAAAATAAAGAAATTTTGTAAATCAGAAAATTTAAATAAAACGAGTTAATCTAAAGTATTCTGGAAAACTAGGAAATGCGACAAAACTTACAAATAGTTTAGAAACAGACATGAAAACATCGAGAATATGGTGATCTTTCATTAATGTTCATAAACTATACTGGGGTACGGTCGCCCTGTAGTTCAGTCCTAAAAAAAATTAGGCATTAGGAGGCGCGCAAAGGTGCGCGCACGTACAAATATACGATGGCTAAGCTGAGATGCACTAATACATAATTGCATGGCACACATACATTCTTCGTCTTGTAGCGGCCTAGCGCTTTGGCATCTATGAAGACAGAGTCGATGGCCACATTTATCCTAGAATTCTACCTAAGCTGTGACGGTGAAAGATGACTGTGGCTAAAGCTAAGCTGAGATGCACTAACGCACAATCGCATCGCATACGGACATTCTTATTTCTTTTGTAGCGGCCTAGCACTTAAAAGCATCCACAAATACAGAGTTAGTTATTTACTCTTCGACCCCTCCATATCAACTAGAGTCGGTAATAAAAATAAATTGTATAATGAGTTATTTTTTAAGTTAACTTTACACAAAAATTATTAAATGCAACAACTTACAAAGGCGATAACGTCAATTCTAGAACTTCTATTTTTCGTAAAGTCTGATTCTTTACGAAGAGTGGGTTTTATTCCCTCTACCTCATCTCTCCTCCACATGAGCATTTGTCCTACGTGGCAGGAGAAAGAGTCAGCTGACGTCACACCTTTGTAGATGTCTTTAGACTCTGAGTACTGATAAACAGCTTTTACATCACTAATAACCAGCTCATCATAGCTTCAACCATCTGTTACATTAAGAAAAACAACAAAAAGGAAGGGAAGCATGAGAAAAATGCCCCTCTTCTAACCATCTAGCTTTCTACATGTGTCCGTTCACTGGGTATCTTTTCCACACCCCTTGTGCAACATGGGAAGATATCATGGACAAATAGTGATGGTGATATGCCACCCGGGTATCACCAAGGAGGACGAATCCGGCCTCCCGGCCACGGGATGGGCCGGGCCGACTACTCGGAGTCCGACTACAACACGGGGGCACCACACCAGCGTGGAGTGCAAGACACGGATTAATACCCGTCCGGCTTACCCGGAATCAATTGTAACCGAATAGGAAACATGTCTCTTAGCCCGATCCGGACTCTGTAACCCTACCCCGGCCGACTATATAAGGCCCGGTAGGGGACCTCCGATCGGGATCCTACCTCAGAACATCTCATCTAGCTTAATCTCCATTGTTTCACAGCTCAGGCCCCTTCGAGATCGATTCTCTAGGGCCTGCGGCACTCGGGATACAGCAATACCAGCCACCAAACACAGGACATAGGGTATTACCTCTCCGAGAGGGCCTGAACCTGTCTAAATCTTGTCTCCCGTGTGCAGCCATCCTGATTTGCTGTGCTCACACCGCCCCGTAAATAGTATTGCCGGAATAATACTCCGACAGTTGGCGCGCCAGGTAGGGGATTGTGCGCATAGATCCATCTGCACGAGTCAGGATGGCTTTCGTCAACAACAACACCTTCGTCTCGGGAAGCATCTTGAAGTTCGCCTTCATCAGCGCTGTCCCAGACCCTGGCCACCTTTTCCGTTTCGGAAGGTTGGATTTCATCGTCGACAAGGTCGGCCAGCTTCACCTCTGCCACTCGGCGACGTCCCGATCGGCAGAGGCTTCATCAGCTCTCCAGCACGGGCCTCCCACGGAGCCCGCGCACTCGGCCCCTCTCCCCAGGGAGGGGGTTTCGCCGAGGCTAGATCCGTTTGTTGCGCACGATTTCGCACTCGGATCCCGACTGGTGGGCGCTATCGAATCTCTCCTACCCGTCCTCGAGTACTACTCGGACGAGGATGAAAGCTCTGGCAGCCACCATCCGTCCCGGGAAGTCTTCATGGCCAATGCCGGCTCGCTAGACGGCGGTGACGGCCAAGAAGTTCCCATCGAGCAACAAACGCCGGCCGAGCTCGAGGCCACTCGACTCCGACTCCTTGCTAAGGAGGAAGAGTTGATCGAGCAGCAGACCCGGCTCGTCCGCCAGCGTGACGACCAGCGACGCAACAAATATAAAACATTGTTGCAACAACGAAAAGACATTAGATCACCTGTAAGCAACATTTGCGAGAGTGGAACCACAACATTTCAAAAATGAACTACCACAACAGCTCGATCAGTAGGCTCGTTGAAGTTTTATCTTCGTAAGTTGGGAAAAACACATGCACGATAGTGAATCATCTCCCGGTAGCAGTTTAAAAAAATAATTGTAACAACATCGATAACATGTCACAATATTCTGAACGAACTCCACCCGCGTCGACCTCGAGAATGGTGACAACCCAACTATGATGAGAAACTCGTCATGAAGGCACCGTCCTTGGGCTCTGAGGGTCCGTTTGGTTGACAAGCAAAGACGGATGGGTTGGAACCATCTAGATTTTTATAGCAATGAATTAGTTTCAGTGTTTTGTTGTATGAGTGAGATGTAGTTTTTTATTTGGTTGAAGGGATGAGAGTTGAACGAGATGAGTCAAATTTTTGTTTGGTCGGATGGATGAACATGGAAAAGTGAATTGTGATGGTCTCTTATCAAATGTGGTTAGATTACCCCCATTTTATAGAGTACCAAAAATTGTAAGTATGGAATTGCACTGTATGCAAATAACTCAAAAGTATGGAATTGCACTGTATGCAAATAATTCAAAAAAGCCCCAGGGGCAATACAAACTTGCCAAAACAAGCACACCAAAAATATAGAAAAAACCAAGCACTAAGATTACAACATAACACGAGAGACCCATGGATCTCTAGACCAAAGTTGTCATCATAACCATTGCGCCAAGTACCACAAGAACGAAAGGAAAAGCTATCAAGAGAGGCGTAAGTTCCAAGTAGACAGCCATGAGAAGGAAAAACTCTTAGCAATGCCAATGGCCTAAAGAAACCAACCGAAGAACAACACCAAACCACCAACCAAGCGGCCGCCTGCTACCACTGTCATGAAGTCACACCATCGCTAACGTCCGTGCCCTTGATCAATCGCAACCAAAAAGACGAAGAATCATGAGGAGATGGGGAGACTAAGCAAGGTACAAGTGAGGTATCTGGCTCGTCGATCACTGCATAGAACACATGTAAATTCTCCACCAGAAAGAAAGGATAATTGTCCTAGAAGTTGGGGGAACGAACGATGAAAATGTAACAGGACCTTCAAGAGTGCCACAAGTGAAAACATCTCCACAAGAAGGAAGGACAAAAGTGTACAATGATTGGGATGGTTAAGCGATGGGCACTATGCACACCATCAGACAATGAGGACAGGAGGCAACCTAGATGATGGAAAGGTGGCTGATCAACAATACTGCCAACCGAAAGCATGTAAGGAGGAAAAGGGAAGAAGCTAAACAAGAAGAAGCAGAGCTTTGAGGTGAACCGGGGAGCCTCCACGGTGCCACACATGGCAGCACCGCTGCCATGGCCACCAACAACAAAACTCAGCGTACCGATAGGCACAATGGAGCATCTCGCGCCATTGACAGAGAACATAGTGCAGAGGATGGGCAACTACCAAAGATCAAAGCCATACGAATGAGCAACAGGGAGCCACCACCACACCTCCATCATAGCCGTCTCCAAATTAGGAGGATGTTGCCTCCATGGCTGCCATCTGCAGGACCATGGATCTCAATAGCTCACATTGGGGTGTATGGAGGGACCTCCACACCCAGCCATGGCAACCACCCCAATCAGGACAGTGCCGCCTCCATGGCCGTCATCTACATAACCATGGGTTCCAATAGCTGCCACCACGGCTGCATATGAAGAGCTAGAATGGAGGAGAGGAAAGCCGCAAAGTTTGCATACTGGGATAGGCCTCAACACCGAGGATCCGAGGCAAATCAAATGATGATAGCCCTCCCATCGAGCGACGCAGCAACACAGAGAGATGGCCCTCAACTCCGCCACGGGGGTGGAGACCACCTTACCCCAACGAGACTGAGATGCTCACTGGTGAGCAGAGGAGGCTAGAGGAAGTGTTGACTCTAGCACCAGAGAGCGTGGGGCCACTAGTAGACATATGGATCCAGTGCATAGGAGAAGCAGGCACGGAGCAAGGACTTGAGCACAAGCGGACGACCATCATGGGAATGGCTCCTACAATAGGCTACATAGATGTGGAGTTGAAAGAGGTCAATGACGACAGAAACCTTTAGACGCATGCGGCCGGCGTTGCTGGATTTGGCGGGAATGAAGACGAGGATGTCGGATCCATTGCCAAGTGGTCGGAGACAGGCTGGATACGATGATTTGGGGTGGGAGCAAAGGTTCCACGAGACCGCCCCCCAACGCAAGTGGCCTTAGGGGAAGGCTAATGGCACACATCGACCAAAGCTACGGCGGCTACAGCGATGGTTGGGACGGCACAACTCGTAGCCCTGCTTGCACCGAGAGGGACAAGAAGGCCCCACCTGCACCGTCCACTAGCCGGAGGCCGCTGCTGACAGCGGCAAGGGAGGAAGGCAGCTGGGCAAGGTCTTTTGCCCTTTTTCATATTCATTTCTTTGGAGCCTAATGGCATCTCTTTGAGACACTTAGCAATCCACTGCAAGATTAAAGTGCATGTTACTATTACTTTTGTTTGTTGTTTCACGTAGAACCAATTGTAAAGATGTTTTTGAGGTCGCCGCTTCATGGTCGAAGCACTTGCTGTACGATAGAATACACTGGGGGGCATATTATTTGGTGTAATTCTGGAAAAAGAAAAGACTGATGCTGAACCAAATCCGCAACCTGTGGAAGTTAAAGGAAGGAGTAAACCAACCGTAAACGACCACCTTTGCAATTAGGAAAAAGTTCAGTTTTTCTCTTAATATATTATCCTATCTCACTTTACACTACTACAGAACGGCCCATCCGAGACGGGCTGAAACAAGCATCGCAGACGGTTGGCCGGACCGTCCGAAATTAGTGGTCAGTGATGACACAGGTCATCGCAGACGGGTGGGAGGCCCGTCTGCGATAAACATCATCATAGGTGGGCTGACAAACGCGCCGTCTACGATGAGAACTCATCCCAGACGGGTGTGCGTTCATTACTCGTCTGCTATGACACAGCATCCCAGACGGGTTCCGTACCACCCCGTCTGGGATGACTTATATCGCGGACGGGTTTACCTTCCGACCCGTCTGCGATGGTTCTGAACAGAGGGCAGAGCACTGCATCTTTTGTGTCTAGCCTCAGGAATTGCTAGCCATGCCCTCTGAAACAGCAGATATAAATTTCACATAACATTCACATATGTATACATTCACAGACACACTGAAACAATCAGAGACTGATCACAATCACACATTTATACATTCACAATTGCTAGCTAGATAAAATCACAATTGGTAGCTAGAACTGAGTCACAATTGCTGCTGCCAACAATATCGCAGATTTCAATGTTTAAAAGGAAAGTTGCAACAGATGTCTAAGAACAAATTAAAGATGGAAGACATTGCTAGCTAGTCTGCTAAGTCGCCACCGTAGAACTCGCCGTCGGGATTGATGATTTATGTATTGATGAAGAAGGCAAAAATCCCTCGAATGCGCTTGAGTTCAGCTTCATCAAATGTGTCATCTTCAACCTTCCACGCCTGTTGCTATCATAAAATCAATGAGTAGTAGAAAATTACAAAAAGTAAATAAACTCAAAATAATGCTTGCATTTGGGTATACCTCCTCAGCTAGTCTTCGCCTAACGAAACCCCCGACAACCTCCATGTGGTAGCAAACGTAGAATTCACATAGGTTTGTCCCCTTGGGTTGTTGTTTGCACTAAAACAACAACCAAATATACGTTAGCTAAGAAGAATCTATTATGAAGCATGTCAATATGCTATATTAACATAGTAATAGATGTATGTGTACCGGAAAGTTAGTACTATGTCGTAGCCTGGACCCTTTGCCACTTATCCCTCCACGAGCTTTGTAATCGATGAACGCCTCATCAAGTATGTCGCGAATCGGCCCAAAGTCGCGTGAAGGGTCTCGCGAGGAATCAAAGTATACAACCCTGTTCCATTTTGGTATAAGTACGACCAACACCCAATGGAAGCTACACATATATAGAGGTACTTCCAAATCAGCTTCTTGATATATGCCTAATGGTGAAATTATAAGTATTGGATGCGATGCAACACTTATCCTGGGTTGAAGGGAAATACGATGTACTCTTTATTCTTCTGGGACAATAGTGCATGCTTAACGTACGCCAGAACTGCATCTTTGTTGTCACTAATGTTTGCCCAAGTCACCCTTGCCGGCTCAATGAACCCGATAGGTTCCTTGGCAAGTTTGGCTTCGGTGTGCATGTATCTATGCAAAATGGGAAATCATGTCACGGGTTAATTAAGTTGCATAGGTATGGAGAGAACAGATTGACTGAGAAGTTGTAGACTTACAATGTCCAGCATCTCAACAGGGTCTGCTCCAGGGCGTCGAGGTTGAAGAGTTCGAATAGGTCTTGAAAGTACAGGTAGAATAACCCGCCCATGTCCTGGTGGAAAAGGTGTTCCTCCTTGAAAGCGACCTTGACGCCTCGTGGCATGGTTTGGCCGGGCTCTAGGTTGTTCGTCGCCTTCATATACCAATCATGCAACCTCTGACATGCCAGTGAGCTCGATATCTCCTCTGGTGTGACGAAGACTTGTCCATTCACGAATCGATGAGCCAGAGGCGCGAAAGGGAGATCATCCACTCTGTTCGGATCAAACCCAAGTTCTGCCACTATAGCTGCCTTCGATTTTTGGCTGCCCTTGGAAGTCCTACTACGACTCCTGCCCTTGCCGGCTCTGCTAGTCCCCTTAGAGTAGGTGCGCTTCACCGGTGAAGGAACTGCTCTCATCCGTAGCACCTCCTTAGTACCTATGGAGGTAGCGGCTGGTGGCTCTAGGAGCTTGACCGGAGATGAAGCTGGCTCATCAGCCCATTGCGCTGCCGCTACTAGCTCCATGGGGGTAGGGTTAACCTCGGGTATCCTGGCTGGCTGAATGCCTGATGCGCTCTGAGAGGCAGGCCGCACTTGTATTTTGATGTCCCTTTTCGGCCACTGGATAAAGGTGCCAACCGTCTGACGCAGCACCGTGATCTCGTCATTTGGTGGCATGGGAAGCGGGAGCTCCTTGAAACCTTCAACCACATCGTCCACATGCACCTTCTGAAAGGTCGGTGCTATGGGCCGACCATGCAGTAGAGTCCCTGGTTCCTTGGGATATGCCATCCCAAATACAGCATCGAGGGTGACATCTCCGGCTACCCTTGCCAACAACGTGCAAGGAGTCGTCTCCTACAAAATTAGAGAGTACCTTGTTGATTAAGTCCAAAGTTATGTACTTGCTATCACAAAAACCATCTAAATGGCCCTTACCGAGATGGTGTCGCAGGGATATGTTTCACCCTGTTCTTCGGCGGATGCGCAGCTACTCCGAATATTTCCGGGGCTCGCCATAGCTACGTTAGAGAGTGCAAGTTGAGCTCTGAACTCCTCCATAAATGCCTCAACCTGCCTCCTGACTTGCTCCTGAATACGCCTCTCCAAATCTTCGGAGTCTCTCGTCGTCGTTGTCGACTGAGTTCGACTCCTCTTGGCGGCCTTCCTCCTCTCATACTCCTCCTCCGTCTCAGAGAATCCCTCTCTCCAGGGAACTGCAACCCCAACACCTCTTGTGCGACCTAGGTGCTCCGGGTTTCCCAATGCTACGGTGAGGAGGTCTTTGGTCCTAGATGATTGTGCTTCTTCATCATCATCTAGTGACCCTTGCGAAGCTATCTGCACCTGCAACGATCACGCGCGCGAGTTACGTTACAAATGAAACCTCGTACGATTCCGAAGAATTGTGTGTACACAGTCAGGTATATTACGTACCATGCGATCGACCACTTCCTGGTCAGCGGGGTTTGGAAATGTGGCTGAACCGCTCTGCGGATCTGGCTTCGCACGTGCTCTGCACCAGAAGGCGGCGCGGCCAGAAACCACGCTGGGACATGGAGGGGGTAAATTCTTCTCCATTGCCTCCCGATCCTGCTTCTCCCATCTTGCCAAAGCACCTTCGTATCCCGTGCTTCCGAGCCTATGCGGGTGCTTGTTTCTTGCTTGAAGGGCCTTCTGCCGTTCACTCTTTGCCACTTCTTCTGGCGTGGTCTTCATCTCAACAAATTGGTTGTACACTTGCTCGTCCAAGAAGCCGTACTTCTGAAACGGGCTCTCTCCCGTCCGTACGAACTTCGTCGTCAAGATGCTCTTGAACGACCTCTACGCCTTGCCCATGGTCTTCATTGCAGCCGATCTCACACGTTGTTCGTGTTCTGGCAGGATCTCGAACCACCTTTTTACTTCATCCATCAACTCCTCCTCCTTCGCGGGGGTAATATCCTTCCAGTTCTCAATGGTAATGTTGACCCTCTCCCGCCCGAGTATCCCGCAGAACGTGCGGAACTTGTTCGCTACGTCATTCGGTTTCGTGGGCACACCGGACTTCGTAGATACTTGGGTGATCACCATACGTCGACTAGGGGGCTTCGACATTGTTCGGGGCTTCCGAGTGGTTTTTCGCCTACTTCCTTCATCGTTGCCCAAGTTGGGTTCGGCAACGATGAGTGCCCCGACGAGGAGTTAGAAGAAGAATGGGCGTCCGACATATCTATGTAAACTTTGTATCACATTGGGTTAAGACAAAAGTTATATAGATATATGCATATATATAGATGAATCATAACTAAACAGAAGGGACAATACTTCCACCAAATTAGATGTGAACTAGCTTGCAAAAAATGAACAGTTAGAGCAAATGCTCAGTTAATATTCTTTTGTACGAGAAGGTTCAGATTTCTTTGTGGTGAAGGGTATTGGGATTGGCCAAGAGGTGGTTAGTGCTCAATTATTTGTGGAATCATTTAGGTTTGTGATCTTTTCATCTCATTAGCTAGCACTCTACGAATCTAAGGTTTGTTGTAACTGCTGATTATTCACTTCAAACAGTGATTAAATACTGTACAAAGCAACATAGAATAGGATGCATCCAAATGACCAGATCATGGCAGCAATAGAAGAGGTGACATGGAACAAAGATGGTGGCATGGTCATTGACCTGTGGCTGGCATTTGGACACAAAACACACACACACATAGACACACCATGTGGCATCAACAGTTTATAATCACAAGATGACCCACTACCCACTAGTAATAGCACCATATATAGAAGCTTGAGACCATTAGCACTGTCATAATCAGTAAAAGAGACCATTAGCACTGTCATTGTGGTGAAGGGTATTGGGATTGGCCAAGAGGTGGTTAGTGCTCAGTTATTTGAACCACAGTTTGAGCATGTGAAACCCTTGAACTGTGTTAAACAAGGGGGACCAAATGAACTACACAATATATGCACCAAAATTGATAAGAGGGGCGGCCAAATTACTTACTCGCGGCACGAGCACAGCCGAGCAGTGGCACGGGCGGGGGGGGGGAACGGAGAAGAAGGCGCGCGGGCTCAGCCTCCTCGCCGACGGCGGTGCGGGCTCAGCCTCCTCTCCGACGGCGGCGCGGGCTCGGCCTCCTCTCCGATGGCGGCGCGGGCGCGGGCTCGAGCAGTGGCACGGGCGGGGGGAAGCCGAGAAGACGGCGGTGCGGGCTCGGACAGCGGCGGGAACAGGTGGGCGGCGCGGGAGAGGAAGCAGCTAGGGCAGAGATTTGGAATGAGGAAGCGCGGGGTCCAAAATTTTCCCAAGTGCTGGTATATGTAGTAAGGTCATCCCAGACGGTTTAAGTTATACAACCGTCTGCGATGACAATCATCACAGACGGGTATAGTTCCAACCGTCTGCGATGACAATCATCACAGACGGGTGAGTATCTTTGAACCGTCTTTGATGACTTCTATCACAGACGGTGTTACCTGTTGACCCATCTTTGATGACTTCTATCGCAGACGGTGTTACCTGTTGACCCGTCTGGAATAGGTGTTCACAGAGGGCATAACTTGTCTGTTTTGTGAGCTAACCTCAGGAATTGCTAGCCATGCCCTCTGAAACAGCAGACATATATTGAACAACATATTCACACTGAAACAATCACATTCTTGGAAATGATATATACATTCACATGTGCTCGCTGCCAACAATCGCAAGAGACTGCTAAGTACATATATAGATGGAAGACAATGAAAGTAAATATCCACATAAAAGTAATATCAATTAGTTACAATACTTGCTTCTTCCCTTTGAAAGTGAGCCCTACACGATGATCGTTGCGGTAGTATGACCTAGCTCCTTCTATGGCTTCAGCCTCGGAACTCAAATCTCTGGAATAATTCTCGGTGAATTCGTTGTAATCATCCTCGTCAACAACGTTGTCGACTCCTATGATGCTTCTTTTTCCATTTCTAACGACATGCCGCCTCTTGCTTGACGGATCGATCATATAGAATACCTGATGAACATGCTTGGCGAGGATGAATGGTTCAGTACCGTAGCCAACACGGCTCAGGTCAACAGTAGTCACATCGTATTCATCGGTCTTAATGTGCGAGAGGTGGGCCCAACGACACCGAAATATTAGAATTTTGAACTTGAAGTAATCGAGCTCCCAAATCTCCTCGATAAACCTGTAGTAACAGTGTTTATGACCGGCGGAATCGATAGCATCCACCCGCACACCGCTGTTCTGAAATGTGCTTTTTGCATCTTGAGTCTTCGTGTAAAATGTGTATCTATTTATGTCATATCCTTGATATGTCTGGACTGTGAAGTACGGTTTCTTTGACAACCATGTCAGCATTTCATCAGATGACGACGTGGTAGCGATCCGGTCTTGCAACCATTGGTTGAATAAGGACATATGTTGTTTCTTGATCCACACTTCGCTTTTCCCGGTACCATGGAGCCTGCCCGCGTGTCGTGATTCAGGTAGACCTATCAGGTTGGCATGCGGCATGTAGTCCAAACAGAACTCAATGACCTCTTCGGTGGCATAACCTTCCACAATGCTTCCCTCAGGCCGCGAGCGATTTCATACATAGCCCTTCAGAATTCTCATATATCTCTCGAACGGGTACATGCTTCGTAGGAACACAGGACCGCACATTTTGATCTCTCTAACTAGGTGAGTCATGAGGTGCGGCATGATATCAAAAAATGACGGGGGGAAGTACATCTCGAGGCGACATAGGACAACCACGAGCCTTGCCTCTAGAGCATCCAGTTCAGGTATACTTATCACCTTCTGTGATATTCTGTCGAAGAATTGACATAGCATTATGATTGTATCTCTGACATCACCAGGAAAAATCCCTCTAATAGCAATAGGAAGTATCTGCGTCATCAAAACGTGACAATCGTGAGACTTCATGCCAAATAATTTCAATTCCTGCATTGAAACTAGCTTCTTGATGTTGGCGCAGTAGCCGCTTGGAACTTTCACATCATGCAAGCACTGGCATAGCTCAATTTTCTCGGTTTTAGAGAGTGTGTAACATGTAGGTGGGAGGAAGGTTCTGCCTTTATCGGTTTCTATCGGAGCTAACTCAGGCCTGATGCCCAGTTTCACGTAGTCTTGACGTGCCTTCACGCCATCCTTTGTTTTATCAGGGATATTAAGGAAGAGTCCAATTAGACTGTCAAAGACGTTCTTCTCTACGTGCATGACGTCGATACAGTGGCGAACATCTAGCTCTTTCCAGTAAGGCAAACCCCAAAATAGTGATTTCTTTTTCCACAGACCCTTCATTAATTTACGCCCCTTTCTAAGAAGAACATCAATATTTTCAACCATTCTGTATACCTATCTCCCGGTTAAAACTGATGGAGCCGATCCCTCTTCGATGGTTCCGTCGAACTCAGTAGCCAAGTTGCGGTAAGGATGATTTCGGCGCAAAAACCTACGGTGCCGTATGTATACGGTTTTGCGCGATTTCTCGAGATACAAACTGGTTGTATCTTCCATGCATTGACCACAGGTTGTTGCTCCTTTAGTACTCTGGCCGGATAGGTTACCGTACGCAGGATAGTCATTGATGGTGTAAAATAGCAAACCTAGTAGGGTGAAGTTCTCTCTCTTGTCTGCATCCCACGTCCCCACGCCCTCGTGCCACAATGTTTCCAGATCCTCCTTCAGCAAAGACAGGTACGTATCTATGTCATTTCCGGGTTGCTTCGGGCCTTCGATCAGCATGGCCAACATGATGTACTTCCTCTTCATGCACAACCAGGGTGGGAGGTTGTACATACAAAGAGCCACAGGCCAAGTGCTGTGACGACTGCTCATGTTACCAAAGGGATTTATTCCATCCGTACTCATCCCGAACCGTACACTTCTAGAATCCGCACCAAAATTTGGGAATTTCCTGTCGATGTTTCTCCACTGGATGGAGTCCGCTGGGTGTCTAATCAAGTCATCAACTTTCCGCCCCTCCACGTGCCACCGCATTTTCCTTGTATGTTCCGGATTTGCGAACAAACGCTTCAGGCAAGGAATGATCGGAAGATACCATACAACCTTGGCCAGAATACCGGTCCTCTCGTCATTGCCCTCGATGTTATCGTCCGTAGCATTGTTGCGCTTCTTGTATCGGGAAGTCTTACAAACCGGACAACCATGTAGTTTCTCGTACTCTTTATGGAAGAGAATGCAGTCGTTTTTACAAGCATGTATTCTTTGTACATCCATTCCTAACGGACAGAGAATCTTCTTAGCTTTGTATGTGCTTTTTGGCAACTCGTTCCCGTCGGGAAGCATGTCTGCCAAGAGTTGTAAAAGTGCAGTAAAACTTTTGTCAGACCAACCTCCGCTTGCCTTCAGTTTGAGCAGTTTCAGAACAGCTGATAGCCGGGTATATTTCGCCTTGCAACCATGGTACATTTGTCTCTCCGAGTCATCCATGAGACCCAGAAATTTGTCATATTGCCTGTCACCAAGGTCATTACCTTCAACATCGCGCGGTATTTGCTCGAGATCGTTTTCATTGGTACGCATCTCGGCATCCTCTTCATCCGACTCAGAATCATCATCAGCCTCCGGATTCAATTCTTCGCCACTCATTCCTTCATCCCTTCCTTCCGTGTGTTCGCCGTGATCGATCCAATTTGTATAGCCAGCTACGAATCCCCTACGGATCAAATGATCTTGTAACTGAGTCGTGTTCTTGAACATCTTCTCGTTCTTGCAGTCATAGCACGGACAACACATATGACCAAACTTCCTACTCGACATATCATCCTCAGCCGCTCTTAAAAATTCATTCACGCCACTGATATACTCAGGGCTCACACGGTTCGCATCATACATCCATCTTCGATCCATCGCCACTATGGCATACATATAAACATATGTTAATTTATTAATTATCTATGTGAGCCAAAATAAATATTAAACTCATCGCTCTCTCTCACTTCTCTAATTAATTATGCGCATGAACCATCCAACCTAGAGCCATGCATCCAAACATACGTATATATTACATCTAAACCAAAATTAATAAACAATTCATCAATACCTACAAATCTATTAAACCAAAATTATCTTCTAATAGAATTCTAACATAAAGGCACTACATCTAGGGCTATATACTAACCTATTGGCACACCAAATCAATTATCTCCTTCCAATCTTCTTCTCCTCCCCCAAAATCGCCTCAAAATCGCCTTAGCCGCCGCCACCAGCCCGACAGATTTAGGAAACCTTAATAGATTGGGGGGACTGGATCTGTTATAAAGATAGAGAAATCATTCCAGACGGTTAAGCCACTTGAACCGCCTTTAATGACGACACATAGCAGACGGTTCTCAACATGCCGTCTCTCATGTTCAATCGCAGACGGTTGAGTCTACATCCGTCTGCCATAACCTGATACTTCGCAGACGGTTGGACAACTGAACCGTCTGCGATGGAATTTTCCTAGACGGTCGGCTCTGACCCGTCTTGGATGACATATCATCCAAGACACCGGCTCCCGGGCAAATGTCATCACAGACGGCTTAGTTAGTCAGCCCGTCTGTAATGTGTTATATCCTAGACGGGTCTCAGAGCCCTTCTGCGATGTGCCGTCCATGATGAGCTGTTCTGTAGTAGTGTTACCTTCTAAACGATATTTGGTTAACCTTGTAAACTATTTAAATTGGAAGCACTTTACCCTCTAACTGATTTCTAGAAGGATAAAATCACAACTAGAAGTTTCACAAAACATCACATACATAGTTTGTGGGGTGAAGTAAACATGTAAATTTTAGTTAAAAGTTATGAAAATTTGAGACCCGTGAAAAATAAATAAATGTGTACAGTAATAAATTTATATAGATCATAAATGGTCATATTTTTTACCAAAATTTACAATTGAAAATATCTAGACTATCAACTAGAGGAGGTGAATATGAGATTATAAATTATTAATATCGAAAATAAATTTTACACATGCAACTATATTACTGAAAGATTAACACAAGTAGAAACTTGAACACTACTTACACTTAACAAATTCGTGAGAAAACTCCTACAGCTATGCCCTGCGCAAAGACAGCAACTTTGGTGTCAGAAAGTTTGCTATTTCGACTATTCAAACTTGTGTTTTTGTCACAGGCACAAAAATGCATATTTTTGGGTGAAACTTTTCGAGTGCAAATATTATTCCACGGCTTACATGTGTGATTCTTTTCACCAGTTCTTCAAATATGAGAATGGTAGTTTTGTAGCGGGGCTCATTTTGCCGCACCAAATGCAGTTTCCGCTATTGTGTGTCCTTTCGTTAATCCTCGATCCGGTCTCCATATGGTAGCCGGCCGGTTGGCAGCAAGCACATGCTACGCTATTGCGGTCCGTAGCATCGAATCTTTATCAGTCTCGATCGGCGCAAAATGTTACTCACAGCAGCACCCAAGCTACTTAGAAATTTTCTATTGTGATCGGGCCTCAAAGTTAATCGCCGGCGTCCACACACAATAGCGGACCAGGATTTTAAGGGAGAGTGGACCAACTTTATATAAAAAAATTTGATACTATCAAATAATATGCCAACATATAAGTATATAATTTATCAAAAACATAATATGTAATCGATTTGTAGAGAAATTTTTAGCTATGTAAAGAGCCGCAATAGCACACGTACATACAAATCCAAAGTACACAATGCTAATTCCAAACTTGCTAACGACACTCAAGAAGTATAGACTAATAAAAAAGTTTGATACCTGCAAGAGACCAAAATAGATAATGATTCACTGATGCCAGTAGATACATCAATAATATAACATGTTAATTATCCTATAGCACTAATCACTGATCATATTAGCAAGTTAAAAGTATTATCTGTGTTCAACTTTTCACTGTTATAAAATGAAACAGAAAATAAATAATTTTCTAATTTGACATATCTATCGATGTGGACAAGACTACATAAAGAAAAGTAAAACTTTAGTAATCCAACACCAATAAGCTCGATACAAACTCCGAATGATTAATAAAATAATGTAAAAAACATTTACTAATTACTGGATGCAATTGCGCATCCGAACTGAGATCTCTTTTTTAGTCATCGTATATTAATCATTTTATTGTAGGAAAAATCTAGTCTCGAACAAAAGAAGATAGCCAACTAAAAATATAGTCTCGAACAAAACATTATCATATTTCTACCCAAAAATAAAAAATATTCCATTGCTAGGATTTGAACCCAAGTTCCCACAAGTGAGAGCAAAATATCCTAACCACCTAGACTACAAGAAGGATTATGATTATATGTACAGAGCAAAGATTACATACTTTAAATAGGCTTTTCTCCTTTCAAAATTTGATATATGAGATTTTTCTTAGGGTGGGCCGAGCCCCACCCGTGCCACCCGCTGGGTCCGCCCATGTCCACACGCCGTGATGTGCGATTTGCACAAGTGTTGCTAGCCTGATACTCCTGCTGTTAAAAAAAGTAAGATACGTACATGTCTCAAGATTTATAATTAGATTTATAGTATGTTGGTTAGTGATATAAGAGTTGATGATGGGTAGTCCTACTACCATGTATTCGTGCCCAAGTTGGTGTGTCCTAACCAAAATCGGAGAACAACTCTCGGCACGCCTTTTGGAAGGAGTCCAACTCATGTACTACGAGGACTCAAGATATGGCATAAAGAAGGAGTCCAACTCGTGTACTACGAAGACTCATGACGAGGTTACCGCCTTACTCCGCCTATATAAGGAGCACCCACCCCTCAAGGAGGGGACAAATTCAATTAGATTGGAGAGCCAGAAGCAACGCTTGACCTCATAGCCTTTGTCGACTAGCCACCTCTAAGGTCCTTGAGCCCCAAGACCGGGCTCGCCGGGTTCCCTACCCGTCGAGTTCTCTCTGTAAGCCAGGTCTCGTCGAGTTCTCTACTCGCTGAGTTCTCCCTGTACCTTATATTACATATCAATCCAATCAAAGCAGGACGTAGGGCTATTACCCAACTCGAGGGTCTGAATCTGGGTATATCGGTGTCGAAGTACCAAGCTGACATGAGTCTTCGCCCCGCTACCGTACAAATACATGCTGTACGAGTACCCCCGTATACCATACATCGACAAGAGTGATATTATTAAAAGATACTTATAAAAACAAATTTAATAATACTCTTGTATCATATAACCAAAATATTATAGATCTAATCGTGAATCTTGGAATATGTGTGTGCCTTATATTTTTTTAAATGGAGGGAGTATTAACATATTAAGATAAAGCCGGGAAACAATGGTTAGTGAAATCCGTTCCTGTGCTAAATGCTGAATTATTTGAAAGAAGGTATCAGAGCATGTGGACAAAGGGCCTTGCAACTGGGAGTCGAATGTTACCTGTGACATAGTTGAGGCTGCTGCTGAACTCTATGCGATGTGTCTGTTTGATCTGGACCTTGGCTTTGGCGCTACAAGAAATCCGCCACTTGGATGGACGCGGAATGAACGATCTGCAACATGGATCGACCCAGTGTGGTGGTAATAGACATGCAACAAACTCATATGCGAGTTTTAAAAAAGAAAAAAAGGGATATGCCTGGTATGTTTTCTGTGAATTAAGGTACTGTTGGTATGAACCACTGGTGTGCCGAGTGGCAGGTCACTGAACTGAACTTTACTTAGGTGATCAGTGTCAGGCTGTGCCTCTGTAAGCGGCATCATCTGCTGCGTGTGTAGACTGGGTAAGCGCCTAAGCGGTATGATGTGTTTATGCAGAAATGGTACCAAAGTACGTGCAAACGAAGAAGCCTCCTCGTGGTTCGTCGCCCTCCCCAGAGGCTCTCCTCCTACATTTCTTCTCCGAGCTCTCCGCCCCTCTGCCAGGCCTCTCCCTCTCCAGTAGCTCCAGCGGCCAGAGGGGTGAGGGAGGGATGCCCAACTCCCTCTCTCTTAGTATGTATAGTAGGATCCCCCAATAACCTAGATCTCAGACCTGATTTCTTCACCTTTTTTCTTCCTCCTCCAGTCCGAGGTCACGGTGATGGAGTGCAGACTAAAGCGAGGAAGCAAGGTAGGGGAGGAATATATGTTGAATCCAGCGCCCCCGTTGAACCCATGCCGATGGTTTGGTCCTTGACACCTCTTTGCTTTGCTTTAGATCTAATAATCGAGCCTGTTTGTTCCAGTGGCGGAGCCAGGAATTTGCTCCTTGGTATTCATTGTAAAAAAAACTTATGCAATGCAATAGCAATATATATTATATAGGACAACAAATGTGCAGCAAGGCTGTGTCCCGTGTGACTGAATGGCTAATGGGCCGCATGTATACCTATATGATTTTTTTTGCTCAAATCATTGGTATTCAATTGAATACAGGTGAATACACTTGCCTCCGCCCATGGTTTGTTCGTCGTGCTGTTGCTAGCAGGATCCTCCATATCTCAACAGTCCGATAACCGCTTAGTGGAGCTCACTTCATGGCCTCTTGGCGCTCGGTCAGGGTAGAGTGGATCTGGAACATGATTTCCTCCTTTATCTCTGGTGCTGGATTCCCTTCTTGCGAGCGATATGCCGTGCGTTCAACTTCTGCGCAGCGAGGAGCTGCTCTCAGGTGACGGCGGTGCTGTCATCTCAGAAGTCACGGACGGTTTTTTTAAAGACATTATAGTAGGTTTTTAATTAAAAATTATACGTGATGACAGCACATTTATTACGGACGAAGAAAATCTTCTTACAATTTTAATCGGACCAGTTGGCCTATTTACCACCAGACATATAAATCGCTCCTGCAATCCCGCGCCTTTCCTCCCTTCTCCAGCTCTTACCCCCTAACCTAGCTAAGAGCTATGCACCACTCTCTCTCTCTCTCTCTCTCTCTCTCTCTCTCTCTCGTGCGATCACTCCTGACCTTCTACTTTTGCCCTCCTCTCCTCCCTCTGTCACCCTCATCTCCTCTCTTTGCCATCACCTCTGGCCTCCACCGGATTTGTTGAGCCAAGACGGCCGATGAGCTATAGGAGGTAAGCAAATTTGGGCCACCAGCCTGGAACAAATCTGGGCGTTGACCTGCCATAGCACCACCGACGTAGTCCCTCAGACACCGACCCCCCCCACAGTGGTGGTGCACGCAGGTGACAGCGGTGAAGCGCACAGGTCAAGCCCCGGTGGCTGGTGGAGTGTGTTGGTCAAACGCCACCATAGGCGGCTGACGGCTTGCTTTTTATTACTTTTCTAATATTCACATTGTAGAGGGTCATTGTAAACCGTGTGTGATGATTTTCTATCATCCTAGGATGGATACGAAAACCGTATGTGAGGCCACGGCCCATCGCAGGGGCCTGCCGGTTGTGTGGAGACATCAGTCGCCCCTATCTCCTGCTCCAGCGGCCCGTTTTGCACCGCTCGGACACCTGTTCTTTTTTTTAGAGGAACACTGAGTATTCCATTACACAACCGTACTGGTTAAATCACCAGCAACAAGGTTAAGTACAAAGTTTGGGATATGGTCCACCCACACTTCTTGGCTACTACTTCCCATCAAAGCACCATGTGCTGCAAGGGCATGTGCAGCAGAGTTACAAGACCGAGAGCATACATAAATTTTTACATCATCAAAAGCTATACACATCTGACATTTAATCTCTACAAACACAGCACCTAGTAGAGAAATGTCATATTCGTTGCTTGTGACGGCTTGCTTTAAGTTTACTGCATCCGTTTCAAAGATCACTCGATTGCATCCGAGCTTGGTAGCAGTTTTGACGGCGTGCAGTGAAGCCAAGGACTCTGCATGCAAGGCATTAGTGATTAGCTCTAGATTCCTTGCACCGGCCGACCACTTCACCCCGATCATTTCTGATGGTAAAACCCCATCCACCAGATCGTGAAGTGCAGTAGAAAGCTCCATCTATATTAATTTTTAAGAAATCAGGAGAGGGAGGGCTCCAGCGTGGATTGTTGTCGGGCAAGAAAACTTTTTCTATAAATTCTGCAAACATTGAGTAACATGAAAATTTATAAAGAACTGAAGCTCTTCTTGTGATCTAATTGCATCTCGAGCATTTGCTTTGTTTCTTTCGTGCACCCAAAGCCACATAATAATACATACTTTAGTCTTCTCTTCTTCATTCAGTTGGAAGACTTTCTCCAAAAGTGCTAGTGGATTTGGGCACATAATGAGGCTTGTTCTAATGTGTTCAAGGTGGGCCAGCCTCCACATCTTTTTCACCATTTTGCACTTAAGAAAACAGTGGCCTCCATCTTCATCTAAGCGGAAGCAAACAGGACACCGGGTGTCAATATTCATGCCCCTCCTTTTCAGCTTCATTTTCAGAGGAAGACTATTAGTTGCAATCCGCTAGAGGAATTGGATGATTTTCGTCGGTAATGAGAGAGACCATAGCCTTTTCCATTGGAAGTTGTGATGCTCGTGTTTGAGCTTGATGGTAGGCCATGTATAGAATTCTTGGCCTCGCTTCCCCTTTTGTCAAAATGCCATGCTAAGAAATCATCGATGTCCTCTTGTACAGGAATCTGTAGAATTGCTTCAGCATCTTCTTCACAAAAGGTTTGGCGAACCAGCTCAACATCCCAAGAATTTGTGACAGGGTCGATAAGTTCCACTACCTTGGAGATGAGGTGGCTCCCACGTTGGGAAATCACACGTCTTGTGCTGCCACGACGGATCCATGGATCCAGCCATATATTTATATTCTTACCATCACCAACCCGCCATATAACACCCTTGTTAAGGAGATGAACTCCCTTGAGCACACTCCGCTAAGTGTATGAAATTCCATCCTTCGGTTTAGCTTCCAACAGGCTGCCATTTGGGAAGTACTTTGCAGAAAGCACTTTTGCACACAGGGAGGAAGGATTAATTAGGAGCCTCCATGCTTGTCTTGCCATCATTGCAATATTGAAAGCATGCAAATCTCTAAAACCCAAACCCCCGCTTGTTTTCGGTTTTGATAAGTTCTCCCAACTTACCCAATGAATTTTGTTTTGCTTATCCATTTGACACCACTAATATCGAGCAATCATGGAGCTTAAGTCATCACACAGAGTTTTCGTGAGGTCAAAACATGCCATTGCATATACTGGGATTGCTTGGGCTGCGGCTTTGATGAGGAGTTATTTTCCTGCTTTGGATAGCATTTTCTCTTTTCAACCTTGGATTTTCCTCCACACTTTCTCTTTTATGTATTTAAAGGCTCATGTCTTGGAGTTCCCAATATATTTCGGTAGGCCCAAATATTTACCAAATCGTCCTTCTGCTGAAATATTCAAAGTTCCCATCACCTCCTCCTTTTGTCTTTGCTTTGTGTTTTTACTGAAGAGGATAGCAGATTTCTCCTTGTTAATAGCTTGACTCGAACATGCTTCATAAGTGCTCAAGATTCGATCCACCTCTTGTGCATTGCTGATGTTTGCTTCCATGAGAAGGAGAGAGTCATCCGCAAAAAAGAGGTAACTAACACTTGGGGCCTCTGTACAAATTCGAATGTCCTTCAGCCTACCATTCATCTCAGCCTCATTTAACATAGCAGAGAAGCCCTCGGCGCACAGCAGGAAGAGATATGGGGATAGGGGTCCCCTTGTCGCAAACCTCGAACACCTATTCTTTTCTGACATCTTTGGTACTCTTTGACTCAACCTTTGGATCCAAAATGGGATCAAGCGGAGCCTTTCTCCCCGGGTATGCTCCTTCTCTGTTGGTGGCGACTAACGGCGATGGTTTGACAATGGTGAATGTTGCTTCAGTGAGCGGTGGAGGAGAGATTCGGACGCGTGGCGTCACACTGTGGCTTATGACGCATGTCCTGTTAGATTTAACTAGATATAGACTCTGTAAAATCAAATACTACTGCTGATGGTAGAACATGTACATGGCAATGGTACCAGAAGCGAAAACACCGTACAAGAATTTACCAGAACAAGAATATTCGATTGCACAAAGATCAGCCGCATATATATGTGCCAAACACAGACGATCGATTGATTGGCTAAAACTACTGTTGATTAGCAATCAAATGACTAATCTAGTATAGAATCTCACTGTTTGTTCTTGAATTACAGTAATTAATTAACCTTAGGCCAAAATAAGTATTGTCTACTCCCTCCATCCTATAATGTAAGACATATGTTAATTGGTTAAGACAAATTTTTGATCAACAATTACTCCATTAATATGTGGTTTATATGACATAAAATTGACATCAGTAGATTCGTATTTAAAAGTACTTATTTATGATTATGACTTCGTATCACTACGCCTTACATTATGAAACGGAAGGAATATTAATCATGAATTTAACCGAGCAGCACATCCTATCAAGTTACTATAGCATGTACCTAAAAAAAATTAATTACTGTAGCATATAGCAATAACCGGAAAGCTATACGCTAGAACAGAACCAATCTAGCAAAGGCCTAAGCAACCGGGATAATGAAACCACAGCATATGCATGATACACAATCAGTTCCGTATGATCTTTACATGTCTCCGGCAGCTCTAGGTGTAAACCGATCTACATGCGGATGTAACTACCGAACCAACCATCGTCGGTCATGGTGAAAGCAAAACACTATTATATTCGGTTTCAGGCTACAGATTGAATTTCGTTAGGCAAACAGAAGGTACAGATGACTTGAGGCATCGAACACCGATCCGAACACCAAAGCCCTATCAGCGCGTAAGCGACAGTAATCATCGGATTGGATGCGAGTTCCCGACGCGGAAGCCAACAGATTGGTTTTCAATGTAGCGCGAGTATGCGACGCGAACCAGAGCCGAATCCTGCATGTATTTGCTCTGATACGACTTGTTGAATTTTAATAGACTAAAACTTGATTTAATTACATGATCATATGCAAGAATTAAAACACCGTATGAATTACAATAAATTGAAGATGCGGAAGCATACCAGAGATAGAAATCATGATCTCATATTAGATCGTCGATGTCGGCTAGAGCTTGGTCTTCAAAGCAAGAGAAATATCATGTGTCTCTAACGATTGGTGAAATATAGGTGGATTGGTGGTGTCCTATTTTGAGAACTTGATCCTATATTTATAAGCACTTAATTTATGGACCAACTGATATAACAGCCATAATATGTGTACCACATGTAACGTAGATCTATTAATAGTAAAATATTCAAACATGTCCGCCTCTTTCCTCAGGTGTTGGGCCTCTAAGAGTTGTTTATATTTCTTACTTCTTTTAGATCCTTATTTGTGCAATGTTATGTTCCTACGGGACTCATGTTCAAGTTTGGTTTAATATAATACTGGCTTTTCCCAAAAAGATTACGTGTATGTAGAAGTTTTTCTGTAGTCACGCATACGTAGTTTTATCTCATAAGCTCTGCTAGAACTCAGAACCATTTATACATAGTTTGATAATAAACTAACACATTATTATAAAGATAGAGTTAGTCATTGACTCTTTTGCCTTTCCACGTCATCTAAAATCGATCATTAAGGACTCATACAATTATATTGTTTCTTAAGCTTACTCTACGTGAAGAGTTAGTGTTAAAACACACCAGCATACAAAGGCAATATGGTTGACTCTAAAAACTTCAAGTCGGTTTTTCTCTCTCCTCCACAACAGTAATTATCCGACATGACATGACGAAGAGTTAGCTGATGCCACATCTTTGTAGATACCCTAACAACCTAACAGGCAAAAGAGGTGCAGGCACAGATAGGCAGGCACTCCTGAACAGGTGGAATGGAGTTTCACGGGGTTTCCAAACTCGAACAAGAGGTTTTGTATTTTTGTGCCCCAACTATTAGTTGAATCTAGTTTTGGTCCGTAAACACTAAAACAAGATAAATTTGACCTTTAATTTTTCAAAACAGGTTATATTTGGTCCCTCACTCAAAGCGGTTTGACCACTAACATGGAAGTAGTTTCGCATACGTGGCAGTCTAGTTAGCACAAAAATTAGGAAAAAAGGTAAAATAAATAGATTTTAATTCAAAATAATTAGAAATTTTATTTTTTAAATCATAAAATTGAAAATATATTAAAAATACTAAAAATTAAAATGGAAAACAAGTCAATAATTTTAGAAAATGGAAAATTCATAAGTATTCTAGAAAAATCAAGTAATTCAAGAGAACTCATAAAAAATTTAGGCACATTCATGAAAAAAATTAATTCAAGAGAACTTGTGAGTTCCTTTTTCCTAGATATTTTCCTTTTGCCTAAATTTTCTTTTAAAATCCATTTTTAGTTCTCAGATATTTTAGTAACTTTTATGGATAATTTCTATTTTTTTGTAAAAATTTGCCTTTTTTGACTTTTCGCCAATTTTTAAAATAACTTTTCAGATTTTTTATGTAAAAACTATTTTAAAACAAAATTTTAGATTTTCTAAAAGTCTAATTTCTTACTATTTTAACTGATTTTTTGATTTTTTTTTCTTTTTTTGGTTTTTTGTGCTAACTAAGTGTCATGTGTGTAAAACCATCGCACGTCATTAATCAAACTGTTTTGAGTGAGGTGAGGGACCAAATATGTCTGATTTTAAAAACTAAAGGTCAAATTTATCTATTTTTAGAGTTTAAGAGGAAAACTAGATTTGTCTAATAGTCAAGAAACTAACAATGGATTTTTTGTCAAACTTGGTTGTTCGGTTCACGCATCTATGGAATAAAATCCAAGTCTATTTTGGTTGGTGCATCTTCAAAATCTAATTTGAAGTTAACTTTTGGTGTTTTTGTTTATTCCAAAACGGTTTGGGACTAGGGCTCCGAAGTACTTCGATCTCAAATTATTGTTATAGAGAACCTTCTTGCTAAAGATGTTATGGTTGCTAATATATGTTGAAAAATATTGCATGTTTTGAAGGCGCGCCAACATAAAATCATTCGAGCATAACACCAAATCTAAAACAATCGAAGCCATTTATAGCACCAAGTTTGTATGGCATTATTGTGATTCAGTTTCGAAAAATAATTGAATGGTTGTACCGTTTATTCACCACCATCTCATGACCGTTCAACAAGGCATATATACGCGGGGTAATAACAGGGTTAAAAAAAACGAAAAATCTATGCGGGGCACGTGCCCCAGACTGTTTGTCACAACGAACTGGTTTTTGTCCGTCGGGTTGATCGGTGCGGTCTGGGTATTGTCCATCGGATCAAAGCTATGACGAGTTATTTTATCCGTCGGATCTAGCGATGGGGCGAGATTTTGTCCGTTGGATTACGCCCGTGTTTTGGACGGCGCGAGAGAGGTGAGCGGCGTCCTCTTTTGCCACGCGCCCACGCGCGGGACGTATTAATTCGCTGTAAACGGCGTCGACGGAGGAACTGTTCAAATTTCGGGAGGCAGTCTGTCCACTTCCAGAAGCGGTTCTCGCTCCCTTTCTCTTCCGTCGTCGTTTCTAGAGTTCGTCGCCGGCTGGCCAGAGTGTACGGTGAGTCATTTTCTCCCCTGCCGGCTTCCTCGTTTTTGTGTTGCATTTTGGTGGTTTTAGAAGTGTTTTGTGTGGGAGAGGGGATGGCAGGGTAGATGAAGGTGGAGGTTGATTTCTGGATGGGGCATTCGGTTGTAGGTGGGAAGTGTTTCTAGATTGGATGATGGGGATGGGTAGTGGCGTTTGTCGATCGTCGTAGGCATGTGGGTGGCGGGTGGAGCCAACATTGCGTTCATGTTGTTCATCGGAGCGTTTTTAATTTCTGCGATGCGTGTGATTTTTGTGCGGGAGGGTGGTGATGCATGTGTTTTTTTGTGGCGGGATTTTGTACGGGAGTTGCCGTGGGGTGGGGATTTGTTAGCAATCTCTGGTGTTTTTGTTGCGAGGAGTGTGGATTTTAGGGTTTAGACTTTTTTTGGGGGTTTTTTGTTCATGTTTTTAATTTCCAGAGATGATGATGTGTGATCAACATCGAGCATAGTGTGGGGGTTGGAGGGGACGACGGTGTGGGGGTTGATGGTGGCACCCATCATCAGTACATATATGTTGCTGCATGTTTTTCTTCGGTTTAACCCCTATGTAATGATGTGTTGCATGGTAAAATTAGTTCGCATTATGTGCAGTAAGTACAATGGCAAGAAGGAAGAAGGCTCAAGATGATGACAATCGTAGGGTTAAAAGATCAGATGGAATGAAAAGGCGCAAGGTTACACTGTTTATTATGTCTAAGTCACCAGTTTCTTTTTAATAAGTTATCATGTTAACTGTGTAGAGTTACCATACTTGTCTTACCCTATTAGTTGTCTATAGTTACCACATAGGTTTTTTGTGCTGTAGGTACTTGTTGTTGAGAGGAACCGAGCGTCACCTGCTGCTATTGTGAAGTTATACAAACATCTCACTGTTGAGCAGAAGAATTTGATTTCTAAGATGGGTTTGTCAAGCCTTCTAGATATAAAGTGTGACAATCTCCACAACCCACTCATTACATGGCTTACAAGTTTGTACAATCCAAAGACACGCGCCTTTGTCATTCCTGGCCGCGGCAGTATTCCGTTGACAGAGGAGTCTGTGCATGACATATTGGGTATCCCGCGTGGGATTGAAAAGGTAAAATATTGTGAGGATTTTGATTTGGAGGCAAGCATATCTGAGAGTTTGTTCCCCAATGATGGTAGTCGGCCAAAGGTTACAACAGTTGCTAGGATTATAAGAGATTACAGACAAGCGGATGACACTTTCAAGAGGCTGTGGATGCTATTTGTTTTGAGTATAGTTTTAGCCCCAACCACTGCCAACAAAATCAGCAACAAGTGCTATCCTATTTTGGTAACTTGCTACCCTGTTTTTTGTTTTGAGTTTTTTAGTGTTTTTTGGAGTACTTGAGAAATTCTTTTTTTTTAGGAAAACATTGGCAATGTGAATCATTTGAATTTGTGCGGTTTCGTGTTGGAGCAGTTGCATGAGCAGCTTTCGAAAGGAAAGTGTAAAAATGGTTGTTTATTATACGTGATGGTGAGATGATAAGCATTTTTTCTCTATTACAATCTCTGTTTTTTCTGTTAATTTTTTCCTTCATGATCTTATGATATGTTTATCTTCTTTTTAGTTACGCTATATAGATTCACTAGAGTGCAACATGGGTGAGATTGGACTGGGTGATGGCCAATTCAGGGTCAATGTATGGACAAAAAAAGCTGTAGAGCACATCACTGGTTTGGATGTACAGTGTGACGATGCTCAATCATTCGGGAGATTGGAGGTTAGTTGTTTTTGTGCAATTTTTTTGTTTCTTTTCAGGTTCACTGGTGGTGTTCTGGGAGGCTTCGGTTTTAGTCAAGTTGATATATGGTTGGGGGGGGGGAGGCGGTCATGCAGCTATCGTGTTAGTTAATAATGAGTTACCGTTTTAATGGGGGTGAGGATACCATATTGGTTGGATACAATTACCACATTATATTTTTTGAAGGTACCTGTTTTTGTTGGCAAGGGATTACCAATTTATGATATTGAGGGGCACCAGATTTGTTGTCAGGAGTTACCACTTTACTTTAATATTTTTTTATTATTGCTGTGAATATAGGAACTTATCGTTCCCTTTTTACTTTCTTTGCTTTTTTGTCGGTGTATGCAAGCAGTTGAAACCTGCATTTGCTGTGAACATGAGTTTATTTGGCGGAGCTGCTGGGTTTGAGCAATGGATGAATGTCAACATTGACCCTAGTTGCCCTGAACAGGTAAAGTAGACTGAACATTGACCCTACTTCACACCTTCTGTTTTTTGTTTTAATTGCAGGAACGTGCGAAGGTTGTTGATTTGATGGGAAACTTTGCATCAGGTTTAGGTGGATTGCTTAGCACACTTGTGCAAGGGTGGACAGCAATGGGTCCAACAGGGAGCGCATCTGTTGGCAGGATGTTCGGTGAGGTCTCTGCGGTTGGCAAAGGTACATCTACACTTCGTTCTAGTGCAGCAGGGCAGAGGGGTCATGAAAGTGTTCAATCTGACACTGGGAAGGATGATGGGATAGACAATGAGGACAGCGAGGGGGAGGATGATGGCACAGACAATGAGGAGAGCGAGGGGGAGGATGATGGGACATACAATGAGGAGAGCGAGGGGGAGGATGATGGGACAAACAATGAGGAGAGCGAGGGGGAGTCTGAGGAAATTGGAGGTAGTGGAGATGGTCTTTGGAGGTCTAGCAACGATAAGGATGAGACCGCTGGTGCCCATGATGGGAGTGCAACCGTAGTTGTTGGAGGCAGCCAGATGAGCCAGGACAAGGGTGAAGAAGGTGTGGTTAACACCACAGAGCCCCATGATGATTTTCCAGTTTTACTTTTGTCGCAATTGTCTTTATCATCAGGCCCCCATGAGGAGTCCCCTGCCTCATGCCCATCGTTGGTGGGGGAGCATGCTGAATCAGAGGACAATAGCCAGGGTTTTGCAGTGTATAATGAGGGAAAGCGCATCTGATCTCGCACAGACTTTGAGTGGAATGAAAAGAAGGCACAGGGTTGAAGATGCATTACCAGTCACAGAAGGGGTTCATAACGAGATAAAATACTTAGTTGCGGAAGAGCTTGGGCTACTGAAGGATAGCTGTGATGTATCACCAGAAGCAAAAAGAAGGAAGAGTGACACCACTCCAATTGCTGTGTCTTCTTGCAAAATGATCCCTAAAAGGTAAGATATGTTTTTTATTTTTATTTTCTTTTCTCACATTCACCTTTTTTTCCTTTTTGGATGTAACTATATGAGAAGTAATAAAACACAGACCCATTTGTGCCCCTTTCATTATATGATTTTTTTCTGTTGGTCCAGCATAATATATGCGGTCATCCTAGAATAATTTTTCTGGTTAATGCTTGATGTTATGTCAGTAACTGTACTTTTTGATCTTGGTAACTATAGTTTTCATGCCGTCTTTTTGAAATGTAATAGGAAAAATGTTCATTCAGCTGTCCGTAGCTTGGTTCAAAACAAATCGCCAAGGAGGTCACCCCGGCTTGCAGGGCTTCAAGCTGTAGCTGGGCTTGGGAGTAAGTCCAAGCCTATTGAAATCAGTACACCTGTAGCGATCAGAGGTGCGGCAGTGGAAAAAGCAGGAATCAGAGGAATTACAGATGCTAATGGAGCTGGTAGCGATGGTAGTTCTGCTAGCAAGGCCATTGTCCTGTCACCCCACAGCAGATGTTGATCGATGTGAAGGAGGTATGCGTGAAGGTGGCAGCATAAGTAGGGCTATTGTGCTGTCACCAACAGTTAATGTCAATGTTGTGGAAGGACCTTCCAATACCAGTTATGAGGGCTGTCCAGTTAAGTTATCAGCATGGACTAAAGAGGTCATTGGAAGGGTGAACATGGCACTGGAAGGTGGTATGAGGCCAGTGAATGTACCAATAGAGATCAAAGAGCTTGTCAATGGACTATCAGATACAGTAAGGAAGTTGGGCATTGGTCAGAAAGAAGCAAGGGAATCCTTGTTATTGTCAGATGCACAGATTGACAAGGACGCTGCAGAACACGCAAAAGGCACTGATGCCAGCGCGGCCACTGTGATCTCTCCTATCAGTTCAGATTCGGGAACTGGTAGTGGAATTGCAGCAGCATGTTCAGGCAGCTCAAGAGATAATCGTCCTGGGATGTTTACACCCCCACCGTTCTCTGTTGGTTTGACACCTACGCCACCTAGCAGGAATGATGGACGAGTTGCAACAATGCCGCCATCACCCAATGATGCTGAAGCTTGGGGTGACATTCCAGTGAAAGATGTGATGCCACTAGCATGGGCACCCTCTCAAGGTATTGTATGCATGGCAACCATGGGATGACAATGTGATAACTGGGATATTAGAACATTATTAGTGTTTGTTTTTGTTGTGTGTCCTTTTTTTTTACAAACTATCATCTTGATGTTCCTTTTTTATGTAGAACTAGCTGAAGCAAATAGGGTGCCCTCAGCAGGAAGTATTGATATGTTATCAGCATTTTTTGCTGGGGAGATTGATGAGATTGATGAAGAAACAGATTTGGCACTCAGTCAAATGGAGAAAGAAGCAAAAGAAAATGGAGGGGGGAAGCTGCTGCTTGTGCTGTGTCACACGAGCTGGGATCAGCTGCTGTCAAAAGCACTACGCCGAAGCCACAGCCCCGCAAAGGCAGAGTAAAGAAAGCATCCAGATTCAAGCTCTCTCCATTTGATAGTTTTGAGGTCGTCATTATTGTTCTGTTCTTTTTTTTATATAGTCTAGTAAGTATATGCAGTAAACTTGGTAATCTTAGCCAGTTATTCTGAGAAGTTTATTCTGTTTTTCTTTTTGAACATTTTTTCTACAGGTGAATGTTACTGATGAACATGAAGATGTATACAAAAAGGTTAACCTCAGTGCCAAGAATGCAAAGGGGTCAAGGATCAAGAAGTAAAAACCCACTCACTTGCTAATATATTTTTTGTTTTTTCTTCTATTCCTTTTTTTGCTCGCGATCTGATGTTATCTATTTCTTTTCATGCATCATCAGAATGAAACTTATTCAATATCCTCCAACATGGGTATGCACTGAGGAATTGGCCGAATCTATGAAGCCTAGGGGTGAATTATCCAACAGTGTTGCCGAGATTGGAATTTATTATATCAAAGAGCATCACAAGGTAGAAAAGAAGATTGTTTTTTCATTTTTGGTCGTGAAGTTCTTGCTTGAAAGACATGTAGATAAGAAATTTATTGCATTGGAATTTGGAAGATGTGAGGATTTCGCTCTCAGTTGCCAAGAACTAGTAAGTTTGTGCTTTACACTTAGCTATGCTTTTTTGATTTATTTTTGGTAAGTTAATGCATTTTACGTGGTAGCCGCAGTCAGGAATTCTGATAATTACATTTCTTTTTTTTATGCTTTTTGGTACCAGATCATGTTTCCAGTCTTCCAAAAACTTGGGAATGGAGTGATGGATCCATCGCATTGGTATTTGGTGTGTCTTAACTTGGTAGCACAAATATTCGAGGTGCTTGACTCTCTACGTGGTGCATCTGACAGTGGACTTATGGCCCACGCTACAGAAGTCATGAAGAAAATCAAGGCAGCATGGCAGGTGTACTATGGGAAGTCCAGGGTGCAGATCGAAGAGTACAAGCTTGAGGTCATCAATGTGCCAAAACAAACCAACTCGTGAGTATTCCTTATACTTAAGTGTCATGTTTAATTTTTTATCTGAGCATTTTTATATTTATTTGTTTGTTCTATATAGGACGGATTGCGGTTTTTTTATGCTGAAGTTTATTGAACTTTGGGATGGACAAAGTGTCCCTAATGTGCGCCAACAGCAGATTGCAAACCTGAAGAAGGTGATGGTGTATAATTGGTTATCGTCTCCACACAATCAAGTAAAGTTGTGGAGAGAACATCTCAACAAAAATATGTGTTAAGGTACATTCCCCCTGCATCCTGATTTTGTTTTTTTGATCAAATTTTTTAAGTGGTAATCCAGAATATAAATTGTGGCAACTCGCATGTTTTTAAGCGGTATTTTAGATCGTATATCATGGTAATTGACCATTAGGCGGTAAGCCGGCTCAGAAGAATACATAGTTGCATGCGGAAGTATTAAAGACAAAATTAAATATGGTGAAATGGTCTAGGGTCACATTGTATTTGTAGGTGCAGTCGATGCCCTTTGTGAGCACGTGCGTGCGTCATGTTCTGTTGAACCACAAAGTCTGCATGTTCTTTTCTCCTTCACAACAATGTCTAGCGGGTGTTTATATGCTTTCCTCTTCTTCCACCCTTTTGTGTTGGACTTTGGGGGGTCCCTGAGTGTCCCTGTGTTAGATGCATGTGAAGCCGCTGAACTGGAGGTAGGAGCTGCAGTTTTTGTGGTTGCATCAGGGGCAGCAGCAGGAGCAGGTGTACTTGCAGGAGCAGCAGTAGCAGTTCTTGCTCTCTTCCTTTCCTGACTCCTTTTTAGTGTGGCGAGCTCGTTCTTCATTTCTTTCATGTGTGAAGTTGCGATTCGTATGCCGTCCTCTGAGACACATGCTTCTCTCACTAGCTTTGTGAATTGATTGCACATAACTGCTAACCTCATCCTTATCCTAGACTCGTCTGGCATTTCGTGTTGTTGAACATCTGGTTGAATTTCTGGGTCATATAACACCTCCTTTGCATCCCATGTCCACCTTTTTAGCACATATGGTTGCGGGATCTCAGTCACACCTAACTGCACCATCACCTGCAATGCAAGAGAGAAAATACGGTGAGCGCACTTTGTATCCCTGGTAGCTGCAAGGTATAACTTTTTCACTTACTTTCAGAATGTGGCAGCAAAGTATCCCATCCCTTTCAAATTTGCAGCATTGGCAGCTGTACACCTTGTTTTGAACATCTGCAGCAACTTGGTAGGTTCTTGTTCCATACTGTGGTACAAAACCCACTATAGAAATCAGCGAGTACATGTTGTTGCCTATGTGCTGGCAATTATATGACATGCTCGAATGCATTTCTGCCTGGAATCTGTAGTAAATGTTCCTAGTATACACCTTCGCCATCTGAACTTCAATTGGGTGTCTACACCACGTGCTAGGCACAATAAAGGCTGTATCGGCCTCTTGCTTGTCCTCGGCTGTCATAATTTTTTCTTGTATTGCGGCATATTGTTGTACAAAGTCATATATGGAGTTTTGGGGGTTCACATACTTCTTTAGGACAGCATTGAATCCCTCACTACGCTGGGTGGACTGGAGGAAGGGATAGAAGTCGTGTGTGAAGTAGGCGGGCACCCACCAGCTTCTCTTGTCGAAAAGATTGGCCAGCTCTTCATTGTCTCTGACCGCTTGTCTCTGTATCATGCTGTTCCATTTCTGATCAAATTCCTCTACAGACAGACTGTTGTTTATGCAGTCTTCAAATTCTGCATGTAGCTGTGACCTACGACCAAAGAAAGATCCAAGTTTTTCAGTCGCCTTTTTCATTATGTGCCAGCGGCAATTTCTGTGTCTTGTAGCTGGGAACACCTGGTCTATTGCATTTCTCATTGCAAAGTCTTGGTCTGTAATTATGTTGGCTGGTGGCAAACCCCCCATTGCTTCAAGAAATGACTCAAACAGCCACACAAAGCTTGTTGTGAGCTCATTCCTCAAGAACCCACAGCCAAACTGTATTGATTGTCCATGGCTGTTTATTCCTATAAAAGGGGCACATGGCATCTTGTAGATATTAGTCATGTATGTGGTATCGAATGATATACAATCATTGAAGAATTTGAATGCTCTTCTAGCTGCACCATCAATCCAATATAGATTCTGTAGCCTGTCTTCGTCATCCAACTGAAATTTGTAGTAGAAGTCCTTGTCCTCAGTTCTCATTTTTTCAAAGTATGTCATTGTGTCTTGCATGTCCGTGAGGCGGTGCTCAAGACGCAATGATGCTCTATAGTTGGCAACATCTTTCACTGTGTATGGGACATTGTCAAGACAGCCATGTAGTTCTGCTAGTATTTGCATTTGACGGCTCGTCTCCAAATTGCATGCGTGAAGCATCTTGATGAATTCTTTCTCATCATCTGGTATGTGTCGGTGTGATCGTAGATAACCAGTTAATGACCATTTGGCTATGAGGGGATGATTGTGGTCATCATTGAACTCAGTCACCACCCAACTGTTATTCTGGTGTTTCACAATCATCCGGGCAGCGCAATCTGTCCTAACAGTAGTGTTTTTCCGCCGTTGCTTCACGATTGGCTGGGGTTTTTGTGTGTCCTCCTTGTCTTTTGCATTTTTGCCAGCTCTGTGGCACACTAGTGAAGCCCTGGTAATTTTTCCATGAACTTCAGACTTCCTCCTATAGTCATACCTTACCCCAAAACCCTTGCGTCTGGCATACGCCTTGTAGTGCTTCTCTGCCTCCTCCAAAGTGTCAAATCTCATCAACTTGAATGGCTGCTGTGGGCTAGACATAACTTCAGCAATACCATCATTTCCGTTGTTGGCAAGAGGAAGATGAGGTGTGTGTTCACTAGAGCCATCCAAAGTATGTTCTGTGGTGGCATGCAAGTTGGAGTTTCCTGGACCATGCACCACCATGGCAGATTCGTGTGTTGCCTCAAAACTGGTATTCTGATGAGTAGCAGTTGGTGCTGCAGGGTGTTGAGTCATGGCCATTGGCAATGCGGGAGGGGGGCAGATAACTGTTAGGTAGTAACATGGTAAGTTGGTATATGTAACCCGGTAACACAGTATGTAAAACTAGATAACAACTGAGTGGTATATGAAGGATGTTGTCAAATTCATACCTGGATGAGATTGGTTAGGGTGAACAAGTTGTTCTTGAGCGTTTTGGGATTCTGGATGCATTTTTGTTTACCTGGATTTTTTTTGTAATGCACATGCACTATTAGTCATCAGATTTATATACATGTCTGTTATTTTTTTACCCCCAAAATTAGGTGCAGCTGACATTTTTCTGAAGTAACTGTGTTTTTTTTCGAAGGGTTGAGTGCCAAGGCTAGGAAGGTGCAGCTGACATCACATAAATTCAACTGAAATGCCCTCTGTTTGGTGGGGTGTTGGCAGGTTTTTGTGGAAGATGTTTTGATATCTGCACATGTAGTTGTGAAGGAAAAAACAAACGGGGTCTGTAGCTTTGTGATGCTTGGTGACAAAACATGTATACATTTGTATGTGTGCTTTATTTGTGATGGTTGGTCACATACAGCCAAAGAATGTGGTTTTTTTTCTGTGATGAAGTGATGTTGTCAGTTTTTTGGGCCAAGTATGATAGGGTTTGTTGGGGTAAAATAGTGCTTACCTGGTTATCGGAAGGATCTGTTTTCGCCCCCTTTTTATGTTGATTTGGGATTAAGAGGAATCACATCTGTGATTTTCGTTGCTGCACATGACTTGAGGAAGAAGAAGATGGGGGAGAAGAAGGCGTGAATGGGGAAGATGGGGGAGAAGGAGCTGGGTGGACAGGCTGGCTATTGGCGGGCAAAACGCGCGCGCTTCAGCGAGTCCCGCGCGCTTCGCTGGAGAGTTTCGATGGCGCGCCGACGATCGGCCCAGGTAGCGGCCCAACTCGGATGAGTTAGTCTGGGCTGTCGGCCCGTCCCTGGAAAGGCTCAGCTGGGGTACGGTCGCCCTGTAGTTCAGTCCTTCATTCAATCATTCATGTATGTATGTGGGACGTGCATTGCAGACCGGCAAACGGGACGGCCGCCAACGGTAGCAGAGTTGGGAAAGTAAACAATACTGATGGCTGGACGGAAGTTACGAGCTCGCGACAAATCCCCGTCTTGTGTGCGAAAGAAAAACGTTCATTTTTTGTCTTCCAACCATAGGTCGAGTTTAATTTTAAACTCTAAAATCAAACAAACTTGATCTTTAACTTTTGAAACTGAGCTAATTTAGTCCCTCTTCTAGCGACTGAAAGTAGCGTTGACATCACAGGGCTTTGCACACTCAAAATAATAACAGGGAAAGCGATGGAAACTAACAAAACAATTTTGGAAAAACATAAAATTTGAAGAAAAATAAAGAAATTTTGTAAATCAGAAAATTTAAATAAAACGAGTTAATCTAAAGTATTCTGGAAAACTAGGAAATGCGACAAAACTTACAAATAGTTTAGAAACAGACATGAAAACATCGAGAATATGGTGATCTTTCATTAATGTTCAT
>JAGXJF010002439.1:0-30138 GCA_019208055.1 Stipa capillata
AAGTCTCAAGCTGACTCAAACAGTCGGCCAGAGACTCGGGGGCTACACCCACTAGGTGCACTGATCGTGCCCCCAGCATCAAATCGAAAACAAGAAAAGGGAGCCAACTCTGCTGCGAAAACTTACTCCGACGGAATTTTCCAAGACACCGGCTGTGTCCGCCAGCGTACCAGCCGCATCCACGAACTCCTTCAGCTTGGTGCCAAGGGCGACGACTCGTTGCAGCGCTTCCTGCGCCGCCATGCGCTCCTCCGTGCTGCCAGTCGAAGGAAGGAGTTGTGGGACAGGAGCGGCAGCACTCGGCTGAGCGAGTGCAAGGCTCCGCTCCACTGGCGAGGTGTCGGAGGCCGTGGCTCCCGCGGTGCCCACGACGGCCGAGTCAGAGGGCTGGCCCGCGGTCGCGCCCCGCTGGCGCTGTTGGAGTTGGCGGGGGCTGTGGGTCACTAGACGGGGCCCTGTCTGGCCCGACTCCAGCGTCTGGCTCCGATACTGCGACCGGCTCCGGAACTGCAGCCTCGTTGGAGCCGGGACATCTGGTGCCGTGACCGACTCGGGCGTCTCCGCCACGGGGCCAGTGGATGGTTGCGCGACGGGTGCTACCACAATCGGAGCCGGGGGGAACCGACTCTGATGGTTGAACGAGAGTCGGTCCCGCGGTCGAACCAGGTTGAAGGCCTTTGTCGGAGAGCCTCCTCTGGACGCTGCGAAGACAAAAACCCACACCGACTTTAGCATCACGATCGACCAGAAGGCAAACGACAAGCTGAAATATGACGTACCTGGAGGACGTGGGAATTACTTTCACCACAGTTTTCTTCTTTGGTTTTCCCGGGGCGAACGAGACCCCGGAAGAGGTAGACGGCGCCGACGGATCGGCAGCCGGTGTGCTAGCCTGGGCGGCAATTTGCGTCACGGGGCTGGTGGTTTCAGCCCGCGCTCGCTTTGACGCCGACTCCGTCAGCGCCGGCTCCACTGATGCCCGCGAGGCTCCGGAGCCGGAGGCATCGTCCGCCCGCCTCCGTTTTGGAGCCGGAGAGCCCGAGGGCTCGACATCCTGGGCCTCGTTGCCCGAGTCCGACGGGTCCCCGCCTTCCGGGGCGTCCTCATCGATCTCCATGTCGTCCAGGACCCCCGGAGCCGGACTTTGTTCGGGAAGTGGCGGCATGGAGTTTAAGCCTAGGAAGGTCTACAAAAAAAAACAAAAAAAAGGGATTCGGATTCAGTAAAGAACCCGAGTCAAAAATGTGAAAGGAACAGACTCAGAAGGAAAAAGACTTACGGTGGGCGGAGGCTTAGCAGTAGAGAAGGGTACCACATGCGGCGCCCTACTGAGGCCGGACTGCTCCTTGGTCAAACTCCTCAGGAGTTTCCATGAAGAGATCGTCCGGGAGCCCGTTGACCGATATCCTGGTTGAGTCGGACGCACCCGTGTACTCCCACATCAGGTATGACCTAGCTTGAAGCGGTTGAATCCGCCGACTCAGCCAGGTGACGATGAGGTCAACGCCCGTGAGCCCCTTCTCCTGGAGCCCCTAGATCCTTCTTAGGAGTCGGTCGACCTCGGGCATCTCCACGCTAGATGGCTTGGCGCTCCAATGCTTTCGCCACTCGGGAGGACCCTCGGTGTACTTGGGAAGCCCCTCGTGGCCAGTCGGCGTGCGCTCGTCCGGGCAGTAGAACCACCCGTCTTGCCACTTCCGCACGGTGTCTAGGAGTTGAAGCTTGAAGTACTTGGCACCTGCTTTGACTTGAATACCTGCTCCCCCGCAGATGGAGAGGCACTCGCCGGCTTTGATCGGCTGAGCCTTCACCATGAAGATCTTCTTCCACAACCCCCAATGAGGTTGAGTCCCCAAAAAACATTCACAAAGCGTGATGAAACACGCGATGTGCAAGATGCCGTTGGGACTCAGATGATGGAGTTGGAGGCCGTAGAAGAAGAGCAGCCCGTGCAGGAAGTCGTGAGGAGGCAGAGTGACAGGCCTCGCTCGATGAAGGGGACGAGTATCACCCGTTCATGCTCATGCGGGGCGGGCTTCTCCTCCTTGTACGGTGCCCTCCAGTTGCCGATTGCCCGAGGCGGAAGTAGCCCCTCGCCGGCAAAGCCTGAGAGAATCCGATCGGTCACAACCGACGGGACCAAGTCGCCCTTCTTCCACCCGTCGGGAAGGATGGCGGTGGAGGAGGAGGGCGCATCGCTTTTCTTTCCCTTACCGGCGTGAGACATGGTTGACGCTGGTGGGAGGAAAGGGTTTTCAAAAGCGAGGAAAGGAAGCAGAGCTCTAAAGGCTATGGCGATGTGTGCGAAGACGACGAAGTAGCGGAGAAGAGCCGGGTTCCCCTGCGTCGGCTTTTATAGACGAGGGAGGCGAACCGCTGCGGGTAGTGCGCTACACGTGGCAGCGAACCGCCATAGCAACCGGCGTCCCGCGCACGCCTGGCACGAAAACCGGGGCACGAAGTCCCACACAGTCGTCACGATGGCAACTGTCGTCTCGCGCGCGCGCTTTGTGCGGGATTCGAGTCGTCCTTTCCTCTGCAGCCCGGCACCCCAAGCGCTCTGGGCAGTTAATGCTACGTCAGCGATTACCCCGCGCGCGCCATGCGCGGGACTCAAGGCATGATCATTACGAGCAGTCATTTCAAGCTTCCCGCGCAGTCGCCGCTGTGGCAGCGGATGTCCCGCACACGCCTCGTGCCGGACTCAAAGCGAAATCATCGCGCTGCAGCGTTCTGAGCACCTTGTCCAATCAACTGCGCACAATAAATGCAGATGTGACATCATACGCGGGCGCAATGTTTGTGGCCACGAGTCAGCACGAGACCGGGTTTGGCAGGACCGGGTGATGTAGCACGGGACCAGACTTAGCCCGCCGGGTCATGGCCCAAAAGTCGCACCGACTCCCATAGGCAATCCCAAGGCGCATCGACTGCGCCGCATGAATGCAGACCGGCTCTGCGAACGGGTGTCGATGACCGACCCAACAGGGTTCGTAGGTCATTCGGCAACACCCGAGCTAAGGACGGACTCGGCATCCCCAGTGGCATAAAGTGGTCTCTGACTTAGAGCCCAATGCCGAAGTTCGAAGACACGGTTCCGAGGTTGATTTTCGAAAGCGTTTCCCCCTATGGTCACAAGCTGGCAACGATCAACTCGGATAAGCCCAGACACTGGTTGAAATCACCCGGAATTCATGATACGCCTCTCAGCAGGCCACTAGCCGATTCCCCCAGCAGGGAAACGCGGGTATCACCGAGATTTTTCCACTATTAGCTCAAGTTTAACCTTTTCAGGTATTTTAGGAGTCCATCAAGGTCTCTTCACAGACGACTCGAGAGCATGCAGCTCGTCCTCCAGTCGACGTCTGCATCAAGACCCTGAAGCACTCGGGGGCTACTGACGGAGGAACACCTCCGGAAGGCACGGGACGGGGAATCGGCCCATCAAGCCCACTCGGCTGGCGGGCCAAACAAAGCCCACTCGGAAGCAACGTCCGGGTGCCATCAAGACCAGGCGTCACAGCCCCATCAAGACCAGGAGTTACGACTCCATCAAGGCGGACGTTACAACGACATCAAGGCAGGCATTACTCGGCGAAGACGTTACTCGGCGAATTAAGCAGAGTTAAGGCACACCTTAACAATGCTATTACTGCAGCCAAGCAACTGGTCGAGTAAGCACCTGTAACGCCCGCCTCGCTAGACCTATATAAGACGAGGCTAGGGCTCCCATGCACGGGAGGATAGACGATCGAATATCCGTGCCATCCTTTTCCTCTAGCCAAGAACAATAGCCATTTCTCTGTAATCTCTCACACAAGACCCGTAATCCATTCAGCAGGAGTAGGGTGTTACCTCTTCCATTAGAGGGCCTGAACCTGGGTAAAATTGCTTGTGTGAACCCGCATGAATCACCCTCTTGCGCCCCCCCGATCCATAAAATGAGTATTGCCACGAAATCCCCGCGACACCCTTATCTGAGTGGTGGTACAATACTTGCTATTACACTTCTCTGGACATGATACCATTCCAGGCATTATATGGGTTTCCTCCCCCACAAGCTACTGAAGTAATACTACCTAATGCTCCTTGTGAAGAAGTCAGAGGCTTGCTGCAAAGAACGCAATTAGCCACTCAGATCATCAAACATAAACTACTGAAGGCACAGGAAAGAATCAAGAAACATGCAGACGGGAAAAGGAAGGAAAGACAATTTTTTGTATGAGATATGGTATATCTGAAGATTCAACCATAAAGGCATACTTCCTTGAGCCTGCACGGATCCCTAAAACTGTGTTCTAAGTACTATGGGCCATATAGAGTACTGGAAAGAATTGGAGGAGTGGCTTACAAACTTATATCACTTGAAGGTTGCCAATTGAAGAAGCACATTGGTAGCAAGGTGATACCCAGCCCAGATTTACCACTGGTGGACACAGATGGCAACATCAAGGTCTTCCCTACTACCATTGTTGAGAGAAGGTTCATACCCAGAAACAATGTAGTAGTGGTACAGTGGCTGATCAAGTGGACAAACATACATAACGAGGCTTCAACTTGGGAGGACTCTGATTTTGTCAGGAACATATTTTCTAGTTTCCACACTTGAGGACATGTGTGATCTTCAGGGGAAAGTATTGTCATGAACTTGAAATTCTGAACCTCTCTGAGTACTGAAGAAATCAACAGCAGGCTAAATTCAATTAATGAGCGTCCCAGATGAAGCTATACCGATTTCATTTACGAAGATCTGACGGCCCTCGTTGAATGATGTCAGCAAATGTTGTTCCCGCGGATTCCAGCTACGGTCTCTCTCTTTTGGTTCAGTCTATTACTTTATTGTATTTTTCATTTGCTTTCTGTTGATCTGAGCTTCGATATGAAGCCAAACATCTGTACCGAATATTCTATCTTGATTATTAAGCTTAGCTAAGAACCCTAGCCAACTCCAGGCTTCGGTGACTCTACCTCTCACCCAATTTTCTCTATTTTCTCATCTCTTGCTTTGCTATTTCACACCCCATATTATTGCTATCCCTTAGATTATTATTTTGGTGTTGATCCTAAGTAGTCAGATCATCGCACTCCGTCCTCGCCTTCCACTTGCCGCGGCTGCAGCCCCATCTGCCTCGCCAGCGCCACCTTCTGCTTTTGATCGAGGAGCACAAAAAGATGATAAAAAGATCAATTTTTTGTTTGTTAATCTTGATTGATTTAGATGGTAAATGGATGGTGGAGTGGGCGGGCCACCTAGGATGATGGGTACAAGGTTTAGGGTGCTGTGCTCCTTGAGGACGGCGGAACTAGCCCCTGGAGAGGCACAACTTCTTGCTCGACCCGCCGTAGGCGCCAATGCCAGAGTCCTCATCATCGCTAGTTGCACCGGCACACTCCTACTCGCCCTCGCCACTCTTGGGGTCACCGGTGGTGCACCAGTGGTGGAGCCTGAGCATGAACGAGTAGGACTCCGAGGGGCAACCGCCGTGAGCTTGGATGAGTAATTCTAGATGAACATACATGAAGATGATGAACTTTTATCTTCCTATCACAAGCATTTGATGCCAACCTAAGAGAGTGAAGGAAGTCTCTGAACCCCTCCCCTATGAGGTTTCAGCCAACACAGCTCGATCCCAAAGGGGTTTGGCTCCAACAATCTAGGTGTTTCGCACCTTTCTTTTAGTGGGCCTAAAGCCATGTAATATTTTTCATTTAAAAGTCTTAGTGTAAGGAAATTAAACATAGAGTTGTAAAAGGATTCGGCCACCCCCTCCACCCCCTTCCCCAAGGCTTGGCCGAACCCCCCTCTCCTCCTTTATATGCTGGTTGACACCCTGTGGGTTTTGTTTAGTAAAAAATTAGCTAAGTCATTGCTTCATGTTCTTCTCTTATGTCCAATGACCAATTGTCAAGATCGTTTTCAGAACCCCAATTTATCTAGTGTTGCTTGATCTTCAATTGCTTGCATGGATTAGAACCTCGTGTTCAGGTTGACCATGCTTCCGGCATCGTCAATAACCTAGCAGAGTTGGTGTAGCGATTGTTAAGACGCTTCACCGCTGCACGGGGTTGTCAAATTGTCAAAATCGTCTCCACAAATCAATAGTTATCATTTTCATCAAAAGATCGGAACACCTAGTCTTACCAAATTTCTAACGAGCGGGTGGTCTTGCAGGTCCAAAATTCACGACAAGCAAGGGGGAGCGTGAGGGTCAAGCATGTGAGACCATGAGCAGCCCACTTGTCCATGTTACTTAGGCTAAGAGAGGGTAAGGTGGGATTGATAGGTAATGTATCATCACCATCAACTCTCATTTATAAGCTAATAAATAAGTAGATATTTGTAGCAAGAATTGTGTAGATGAATGGTTACTCTCTCTTTCTTTCTGCAGGTGGATAAGTGGTTACTCTCGAACCTAAAAATTTTTTTATTATAAATTAAAAGCTCGCGAGAGAGACCATTTTGCAACGCAGCAACATAGAACCGGCCAGTTTTACATTTGCTGTGTTCGTTGCTGACTGCATGCATTTCCCCACACTAGCAGCACCAGACCTATAACAAACAACATAGCCAGTCCGATCACATATAAACTATAAACCATACCGAAACCCCACGCTATGTCAGGTAGTTCTGTGTTCCAATTCAAAAGGCAGCCACCACAGGTAAACTCAGAATGAACAAGGCGCTGCGACCTGCCTCAGACATTCAGATAATGACGAAGGGGTGGCATGGATAAATAGTATTATTGTTTATATAATACAATTGCATATACTAATCACAGCGTGCCTCCTCGGGTGTCTGGAGGAAGAGTAGCAAAATCTCACAGTAGTCCTTTATTTCAGTTATGCCAAAATGAATAAGTTCTCAACTGAATAATGATACATCATGACTGGATTTAAAATTCTTTTATAACACAGCTCACTCGCCACTCAGTATGGGGTTGATCAAAGGCTTCATCTGCGCAAGATAGACGATTGCCCACCTGCAGAGAAAGATAAACAAATAGTTAACAAAAGGGAGCCAAACACGTGCAGGACGCAAACCAAAATAGAGCCGAGACATGCAGGATGAGCTTGGTCCATTTTTCAAAAATATAGGAAATACAGTAATAATAAAGTAGGAAAATCTAAAGCGCCTAGGGAATGTGGCCCACAAATGTCCCTCCATGGACCTGCGTAATTTTCATTATCACTCATCTCAAGTCCCTCAAGCCATTGTCTTCTTGCATTATATCATTAGGAAAATAGCAGCGAGGATATAAAAGCCCAAATATATATGTAGCTATGATTTTTTCATGATGATTGTTTAATTGGAAGAAGGCTTAGAATCAAAACCTTTCAACTAGTTAGTACAGGAGTATCATGCTGACAGAGAAAGATCCAATCAACAAGGCTAGATAAGCATGACCAAGGTGTGCATATTCGGTCTGGCCTGGCCTTCTGGGCGACCCATCAATCTATTAGGAACACAAGCCTCATCAGATGCATCAAGCCTGGAGGATCCCAGAACTCAACAAAATCCATTTTTGCACTTGACCAGAACAATCAATTGATGTTTCACTTACAAATGATCAAATTATTTACTCTGGATGTGCAGGGCACTCCTGTGGATGTCTGGAAACTCTTATTGTCATCCCAAATTAAATATGGAACTGACATTGGCATTCTTCTTGGAGAAGACCTAGCTATCACCACCATGCCCGACACACAGTCGCCGGGCCGCAGGCATGCGTCCGACTTGTTACATCAACATGCAAAGATGACCACGTGCTGGCTCATGTAGTCCTGGCACTGTCACTGGCTGGTGTTCCATGGATGGTGTCCTTGGAAAAGAGAGACAAGTAGGGTGGCAACCCAGCTGTGACTATTCGGGCAGGTGAGGCAGTGGGACTACAGCAGTGCCAGCGTCATGTAGGTATCTCTAGCGACATTCTTATATTCCAAAAATAAATTTAGATTTTCTTAATTATTTTAGTTAATTGTTTTTCTAAATCCTAAATCTAAAAAATCTAGTGGTGCTGATCAAGCGAAAACAGGAGATGTGCAGGGATGATGAAATAGTCATGCTAATAGGGAGTTAAAACAAAGAAGCCAGATAACAAGAATACTACTAGTCAATGCATGAATGGCATCCTAGTGTGATTCAAAATAGGATATGTACCATAAGATGTCAGGTTCCACGCAAGTTTGATACTTGTGCTCTTAGCCTCTTAATATTACGGTAGCAACATATATTTTGACACAAGCAACAGGACAACCAATTGTTGGAGTAGTATTTTCTAAGCCAGATGAAGAAACCAGAGATTTGAATGGAAAACTTTTGGATCAGAACTTACATCATCCAACAGCACATTGTAGCTGTAATAACCAGTGTCACATGGAATCTGCATAACAAGAGTGACCAAAATTAATTCAATAGGTTATCAAAAATTATTTTGACATATAAAATTAGCACAAATATAGAGCACATACAACGAAGCTCAATATTTTACTGTCATATTTGAAATATCCCAAATTTTGCTCAAGACAAAGGTAATGATGGCCAGAAAATAATAGCAAAACTGAGAGACCACCACAAAACATGGATAAAATATTGCCACTTTGGGTGGAAAATGCAGTATAAGTTTGATGAAAATAAGAGTGTGCACAGTAGAACTAAGTAAGCAGAACAATGTGGACATTCGTCCTTGAGAGCACATAAATGCAACCAACAAAGAGTAATTAATAGCAACAACCATAAAGAATCTTCTGTTAAATAAGGATTGCTTTCACAGTTGCATGCAGGATGGATCAGCACATATTTTGAGTTAACCCACACAAATTAAACCAAGGCTATACTATGCAGTTCGTACTTAGACAAGACACTAAATTTTCAAGATTTAAGCTGACAGCCTAATACAGTTCCATGCATTCATATTGACCCTCTATTGTTCTACAAGATCAACCACTGACCGTCTGTTTTTATGATCCCAACGAGAAAATTGTATGTTTGGTCCTTGTCTATGCAGTTCGTGCCAATTTAGTTCCTTGGCCCCGATAGAGTTAACATGGACTAAATCAATACTGATCCGTGGTAACATGTATCAAAATCTGTAAAAGCTGCTGGTTGTTTGATTTGAGCAACTCAGCTAGTTCAGAATTAGCAATAAAGAACCAAGCTTCGGTATCAAATCCATCCACCAAGAGGAACTAGGGGTAATGATTCAGCTTGAGAACAAAGTGAAATTTTTAGCACAGAGTTGCGCTTTTTGCCGAGAATTCGATCCATCCAACCGTTCCTACAGGCTACAAGAGTCCGATCGGAAGACCACGCGATTGCGACTAGATATTTATCCATGGATCTCAAAAAAAGAAGCTCTACTTGACCTAATTAATCATCCAGCCTGAACCTAGATTAGAACCCCCAAAACTACCGCGATCCGGTGGGGGTCAAATCAAATCCACCGAAATCTACCCGCCAGATCCGAAAACCCCATGGATCAAGGCCAAAATCACGAGCAGAATCATCACCCTACACGAAGAACTAGTACGAGCGAATCAGGGAGAGACGTACAGGTTGGTGGACGGCCCGCGGTTGCAGCAGAGGAGCGAGAAGAGGGAGGTCGCGATGCCGGCGAGAAGGAAGATGACCGTGGTCACCCAGAAGCCCATGGCTGGCAGCCGCGCTCCGCTGAAGGTTCTCGAAGGTCCCTGGGTCGTTGGATCGCCGGCTAGGGATGGAAGAGAGCACGGGGGAGAAGACGCGAGGGGAGGAAGAGGTGTTGATGTGGGGGTTGCCACGTGACGTTGGTGCTTGTCCGTGTCGTGCGTGGATGAGAAGATTGGGAAGCGCGAGTCCTGGGCCTAGTTGGGAGGTGGACGGCTCAATGGACCTCAGCTTGTATACTAGATGGGCCTCTCTGTTGTCGATTTTTCCCAGTACGGCCCGTGTCGGGTGCAAATAGGGGTGAGCGGGTACGGACGAATTTCGCTCACCCTATCGGAAGTCACATTTTTGTCGAGCGGAGATCACACAGTGCCGGTTAGAACCCGTCCGATCGGATAGAAGAAAGATATTTAAAGTCACCGATAAAAGAGTCATTTTATTTTGTAAATATATATGTTAAAATTGACACACATGTATTTTTTACAATAATTATCGATATTTTTTTCTCACTTTATTTCTTCTCTATCGATCACCTATGTTTCTCACTTCCTCTCTTTTCGTCATCCTCTCAATTTTGACCCTGACTTTGGCCCAGTTCTTTTCGGCTTCTCCAGGGGCTTCTCCCAGAAGCTGCTCTCTCTCAGCTTCTCCCAGAAGCCGCCCTCTCAAATTCGTCGAGGCTTCTAAACTAGTCATGGTATGTCTAAATTAGAAACCCCGACGAATTTGAGGGGACGGCTTCTGAGAGAAGCTGGAAGGGGGTAGCTTCTAGGAGAAACCCCTGGAGAAACCGAAAAGAACTGGGCTTTTATCTTTTTTAGCTCTGCCGTCATCCTGATCCAATCCCTGTCATTCTACCGTTATGTGTGTGTCTTCTCCAACTTCAGTAGATCTCCACCATATTTTCTATTGCCTTTAATTGTAACACTCTGGAATTAATTAAAGAAATGTCAGAGTTATTAAAAATCAAGATTAACCGAAATCTGGGATGAAGGGATAAATTTGAATTTTTAAACCATGTGTTGAATAGAAGGTTCCAAACTATGGTTGTGTTCATTTCATCAAATCGATCAAGATAAGTTATAAGTTTGCTCAAATCGGAGTCTGAACAAATTTTGGAGAATCTGATCAATATAGGGCTGCAGGATCTTACTTATCTCCTGATCCAACTCAATTTCGAAAAAAGAAAACAATAAAACCCAACCCAACCCGTGCTCTCTCTCCTCTCATCTCATCCTCTCCAAGCCGTCGCTGCCCCTTTCTACGCTGTCACCGCCGTGCGCCACCGCTAGTAGAGCTATAGCTATACATACGTCTCTTCGAGGAAAGAGAGAGCACGGGTTGGGTGGTTTTATTATTATTTTTAAAATTAAGTTAGATTCAGAGTTAGTTAAAGAAGAGAGATTTATGCGAGTTAATTGAGAAAAAGGGAGATGTACCACCACTGTCACCATCACCACCAACTGCCCAGCTAGAGGGGAGGCGGCTCGACCGGGACGGTGGCAACTGGCGGTGGCGGCATGGCAAGGGGCGGTGGGGACTTCTTCCTCCCTTCTTCTTCTTCCTTCTTCTTCATTCTCATCCTCCTTCCCCCAACCGAGCTCCTCTTCCTCCCCTTGGCCGACGGCTAGGGTAGCCCAGCTAGGAGGGAGGCAGGTAAGACGAGAGGACAGAGAGCATGGGTTGGGGTGGGTTTTAGTATTTTAAAAAAATTAAGTTTTATTAGGAGTTAATTAGAGAAGAGATTAGAAAAGAGAGATTTCTGCGAGTTAGTTGAGAAAAACAGAGGAGTTATGAGTTAGTTAGAGAAGAGATTAGACAAGAGAGATTTTGTGCGAGTTCATTGAGAAAAACGGGGACATTAGGAGTTACTTAGAGAAGAGAGATTTATGCGAGTTAGTTGAGAAAAACAGGAACATTAGGAGTTAGTTAGAAAAGATATTAGAGAGTAGGGATTTGTATGAGTTAGTTCAAAAAAAAAGGGGACGTAGCAACTAATGTGGTGTTTGTTGGACGTCAAATCAACCTAGTCCTTGGGAGTGCATGTATATTACAAAAATATCACTACCTTGATCTTGACAATTAACAAGTGATCGAACGATTTGCAGGAGAACGACGTACCATCACCAACACCATCAACTGGCGTTACCTAAAAGTAAAAAGTATCAGTGTTACACCTGAATTGTTTTGTGGTTTATTCTAAATCGGAAGGACAAAAAAGTGTCAAAAATGTAAATTCAATCCACGGCGCAAACACTAAAAACACACTGTAATTCTAAAACATCTAACAATTTTTTCAAAGTTCTCTATATTACTATATACCACATTTTAAAAACCTTGTCATGCATACATAGCCCCATTCTCATTTTTTTATCTATTACTAAAATTTCAATCTGAACCAAGCTCCAATTTCGCAGCATGCACTTTGGTGATTGAACTGTTTACACACTGGAAAGAAATTAATCAAACAATCTATTCTCACTGCGAGCTTGCTGGTGTGGAGGAGGCCGTCGATGGAGTCGTGGCACGTGGTGAGGAGCACGGAGGCGAATTGGCTGCCGGTGCTGATGAGCAGCACGACAACGATGAACCTGTGGAACCAGTGGCTAATGACCTTGAACTGCTTGCGGATATTGAGGTGCTCCCTGATCTCGCGCTCCACCCCGAACCTCCTCTCCTCCACCTAAATGGGTGGGGAGTTGGTGAAGTCCTCGAGCCTGAGCCCCTAGAGGCGGTAGATGAGTTGGAAGAGGACGCAGGTGAGGAGGTAGTTGACGTTGCGATACATCCACAAGGCATCTCGAGGGGGCAGGCAAGGAAGTCGCTGAGGACGTCATTGACAACGAAACGGACGTGTTCGGTGGAGGTAGCATGGCACCACGCCTTGTAGGCGCCCTCGGTGGTGAAGTAGGATGTGACGAGGAAGGTGAGTTCAATGAAGGATGTTGGACTTGCTGACGCCGGAGTCGGCAATGAGCACGATCTCCTTACGCTCATAGCCGCTAGTGACGGCGTCTCCGGCAAATATGCACGCGCTGCTCGAAGAGGAGGACACGACTAGAAGGGAGAAGACAGACTTGAGAGGCGGTGGTAGATCTGAAGGAAGAACACGAGAGAAGGAGAAGGAGGGAAGATCTGAGGTTTTATTTGTTTGTTTGTTAGAGATTTTAAGAAAGGTTTGTTTGTTTATTACAGATTTTAGGAAGGTTTGTTTGTTTGTTAGAGGTTTTTAGGAATGTTTGTTTGAAGAGACTCTTAGGAAGGTTTGTTTGTTTTAATTGGATAATGGAGGGTGGTGGTGGCAGTTTTTTCATAAATAACATGAATTCTGAGGGTAGTGTGCATGACGTACCATCCATTAACTCAAATTTATAAGATAGTAATAGATATATGAATGCTGCCATTCGCAAATACGAAGCCGATAAAGATGGTTTCCGGAACAAATATTTAGCTGAATATTCTGTGAAAACATTACTATATTTATTGCATATTTAAGGATCAGTCAATCATACAAGATTTTAAATAGTTAAATTAGAAATAAATAAGCGCATTGACATTATTTGCCTCTCATTTGGATCGCAGAACTAAGCACAAAATTGAGGAAGTGGAATTAGACCGAGTGAATTTCTACTTTTTAGTTGCACATAAATTTAAAATTAAAATCACATCCCAATTCTAAGTGAATTGGTTGGATAACTAAATTGAGTTCATCTCAATTCAAAGGGGTAGAGGTCTGGATTGAATGGACATTGATTCACTACCTCCGTTTCTATACATATACAAATGTACATATATCAATAAACATTATATTATTGCATCATAATATAACATATTATCATAATAACATAAATTATTACTATCACAGGTAATATAATATATCAAATATAAATAACATTAACTTATTATTGTAACATATCATGCGTATGCATATATTTGGTATACGATATTGCAATGCATAATATATTAGTAAATATGAAATAAATAATATATTTAAATAAATATTAAACTATATATAATATATATAATACAATTGTCGACGATCGGTGAATTGTTGATCTTACGGTGTATGTGGCGGAGGAGATAGGGGGATCGTTCCGAGTAAGCTGACCCACAAATCTGGCCACCAGCAACAAGAGTTTATACAGGTTCAGGTCTCACTTAGGATAATAGCGGTACGTCATGTTGGTATATATTGATCTCGAAACAAGGTACAAAAGGGGGTGTCTAATCCTAGATGAGATCTATAACTAGTCGGAGGTGGTTGTCGAGGACGATCTTCCCTTTTACTTGCTCGGAGGCGATTGATCTTTTAAGGCTTGTGTAGAACTTGTTCGGATGCTCTTCGATTGTCTTCTCCAAAGGCCCTCAGGATCCTTATATAGAGGATATATCATATCGTGGAAGATATGTACTTGTCCCCGAACATGATTCCACTTTTCTTAAACGTCGAGATTAACTGCCTAGTTCATGGAGCCCCGGATACCTACGGGTGGTTTTCTTATCAATATAGAGTCATTCTCGGATGTATGATCCTCCCCGGGTAAGTAGGATACTCTCTTAGTCGTGGTGTATTCGTATACGAATACTGTCATCGTATACAGTAGTTGCCTACTACTCATCATCAACAATAATATTGAATATCATATTACATAATCATGTGTTTACTTACTCTATATATATACAATAAAAATAAATAATTTTAATATAGTAAATAAAAATTTACTATGTATATCATGATGTATTATATTGTACATATGAATATTACTTGTATTTTGTTATATTATGTAGAAATACATAAGAAAATACATGAGTATATTTTTTTATGTTAGAATTCTTCAAAGTGTTGAACCAAACAGAATTTGGAATTATTTTGAGCTACTAATTCTGGTATGCAATTCTATTTCCATCCAAACACTTGAATTGAAATTGATCTTCCGTTTTAATTCTCGCGGAATTGAAATTAGTAGCTAAATTCCATTTCCAGATTTCAATTGTGCAATCCAAACATACCCTTAGAGAAATTTTCAGGATTTTTACAATTAATAAAAGCTTTATTAGTATTTTCCTAAATCAAAGGATTTAATATGCTTAATTTAAACTTGGGTATAAAGTTAAAATATTATATTTTGGATTGGCATGCTGAAATTTGTGTCTCTGAACTTTATTGGATATTTTAAAGTTCGCTTGGTATTTTTTAGAGCTTAAATTTATACTCCTTCTGTCCAACAATGTACGGCACGTACGCATCCCAAAATTTACAATTAGATAATATGTTGCCTATGTGATACAAAAATGATATTATTGAAAAGTACTTTCGAAAACGAATCCAATGATACCACTTGTGTTACATAACCAAAATATTATAGATCTAATTGTAAATCTTGAAATACGTGTGCGTCTTACAGTTTTGGATGGAGGGAGTAGTATTTTCTTTATATCAAAAATATTTTTTCTCTTTTTTTGCATGAGCTGAATCCTCCGACCCATTTCTCCATCCTCGTTTTTCTCCTGGGGCACCGCATGTTATAGCTCATAGCCTATATTCTAGATATCCGAGGCAAGATATCCGGATAATAAGCAGAAAAAAGAAATCTAAGATAGCTCCAAACTCCGATGGATAGTGTGTTTCTAAATTGTATCCCATAACTAATAGAAACTATCCAACTCCAATCTGGTGACTATCTAGTGGAGGCATTCAAAATGCCTTTGGTCGGACGGATGTCAGGAACTATTCGATCTATCTTCACTTCTAGTTACTGAAAAATCACCTCTAATTTTTCTCGGATAAATAATACCGTTACTGAGACATATGTCGTATATATCAAAAGAGATTATTGCCAATCTACTTCCCACTATCGCTGTTATTGACAATCAAGATGTAAGTTGCAACATACATGGTCGATGGTGAGAAAGATTAAAGAAGTCAGCACGTTCATTGACTTGTGTACTTGATGATAATACGTTGTGCATCGTTAATGTTTAATGTGAAAGTTAGGCGTTTTTATCCATCCTCAATGCTTAATGCGAAAGTTAGGCGTTTTTATATTTTGTTCGTTGAATTATCAACATAAAATCAGAGGATAATTTTCAATAAAAAACATTAATTGGCTGATGGCCCACCGCCCCCTCTAGCTGCCACCGCCCCCTCCAGCCACCGTCGCCTGCGCTAGATTGATCCGATGGTGGAGAGAGGGTATCTGCTGGCAACGACGAGCTAGTTGGCTGCTAGAGACAAGAGCACTTGCGTCCACTAAACTTCACGAGAGCTTCATAAAAAATGTAGGCAGAGGTGGGTGGGGTACGAGTCTTCAGCGCATCGGAAAGCTAGAAATTTGATGGAATTTTCTCAAAAGACATGCAATGAATGTACACCATTTTCTGAAATAAATAAAAAAACCATCCGTGTAGACTTACGAAAACTAGTTTTGACCCGTCACGTCTATCAATTATCAAAGTGACTAAGAATAACTACTATGCGGTCGAGTATCAAGGAAAAGTCATACTGTCAGTTCTATGCGGATTCAGGCGTTCTTGCTTGGAATTCTCACGGATTGATTTTGATGGATTCAGCTAACATATTCAAAACTTTTACGGGACCGATCGAATCAACAAACTGATTTAGACTCGTATCACGGCTTCCACGTAGGCAGCACGAAGACGCCAAGAATGCGCGCCAAGCGGCAGCTCTGAAAGCAAAAGCCTCACGCGCGCTAACTTTCTCTGCGGTTTCGCGCGCTCCATGCAAGAAGCTACATACTCCTCCTCCGGCCTCCTTCCTCTGTCCAGTGCCCATGAAGAATCCTTCAAACCATACACATGGATATAAACCGGCAGGCCAGCTCCCTTTTCCTCGCCGCCACCGTCGTGCAGGACTCGTGACCACTTGCCCTGAGAGCGCGCGCGATGTCGTCGTCGTTCCGGTTCACGTCCAAGAACGGCGGCAGCGGCGATGGCGGGGGAGGCGTCGCGTTGGAGGTGACCGTCCTGTCCGCGGAGTCGCTCCGCCTGCCGCCGTCCTACTCGCCGCTGCCCCGCCGGCTCCGGCCTTACGTCACGGTGTCGTCCGCGGCCTCTGCCTCCTGCACGGCCGTGGCAGCGGGGGCGTCATCCCGCGCAGCCGGCGAGCACTCGTGGGACGAGTCGCTCGTGGTCCCCGTGGGAGCGGGGTTCCTCGAGGGCCGCGACGAAGTCCACGTGGCCGTGTTCTCGGAGGCGAGCTGCCGGCTCGTGGGCGACACGCCGCTGGGCTGGTTCAGGGTCCCCGCGGCCGACGTCCTCGACGGCCTCCGCCCGCCGCGCGCGCTCCGCAGGCTCAGCTACTCGCTGCGGTGCCCCCGGCGCGGGGGCGCGGCTCCGGGCCACGGCGTCGTCCACCTGGCCTTGCGGGTGCTCGGCGACGCGGACGATGCGCGGCTCGTGTCGACCCTCGCGGCGCCGTTGCAGCCGGGGTGGTGCCGCGTGGCGATGGGCATACCGGTCTCAGGGCCGTCCGCGGCGGCGGCGGTGGTGGGCACGCCGTGGGCTTGGGGGGAGACGTCACAGTGATCGAGGAGGCGACTAGCCGTGGAGAAACGGTGGAATTTGTGCTGCGCGCGCGTACGTGCGACCAGTTCTTTGGGTTGGGCATGTCCCGGGTCACGACGAGAGAACGGGACAGCAGCCGAACGAGAACACGACAACGAACGATGGGTTAGTCAAACTAACCGGCGAAAAGGCATGTCGCGTCGTGCTTTCCTTGCAGCTACGTACATGGATTAAGATATGGCCGGCGGCGTTGTCTGAGGCCCGCAACTGGGACCGGTTAGTCTTGTGTATATATATCTAGTTCAAGGAAGATTCTAGTTTGAGGCTGGAAGGTGCGTTATGTGCCGTCGACGTAATTGTAAATGGCTACTACTTGGTTGTGATTTGTGAAATTAACTCAAAGCACGTACTTATGTCTTGGTTGATGATTTGCACTTTACAGTTTGATCTTGTTGTGCATATTCGAAGTGATCAACCGTCTGGCTTGCTAGAACTGAATAGAAATGAGTAGAGTGCTCGTGCCAGCCAGAACATGATTGAGAATCGAATCAATCCAACAGGCAACAGCACACGTACAAGTTGTAAGAGTTATCTAATGGGAAATCGCGAACCGGCTGACCGCCCGCCGAAGTACCCCTCACCCCGCCGTTTTTGTTGCGCCCGCGCCCCGAGGCTCGTCCGCTCGTGTGACCTCGTTTTTGTTCTGGACGCGCGAGAAGCCACGCGAGCACGCAACCAGCACGCCACACCACACAGGCACACAGCACCGCCTCCACTTGGCCTGGTGCGTGACCCAACCGAGGCCCCGCGCGCACACACGGATCGGGACACCTGACCTCCCTCGTTTGCGTGCGGCGCCTAGGTGTTGAGAAACCTTGGCTTGATCTAAGGAGGCCAAGTCAAAATTCACAGCCTTTATCTTCTTCTTTCTTGTTCTATAAATAAAGGTAATTTCTCATTGTGTGGATGACTTGTACATGAGAAGAGAAAAATAAATAAAAGAGCTCTACCCTACACCCTGTGTCTCCTTTACATTCATGTACTTGTATGTGATTATGCGTGTATGTACAATATCGTTCGTCGGAGATCATCGGACTACATTCGGTAGCGGTGGTTTCCTAACACGTTATCAGCATGAGGTACTCTCCGAGCCTAGCATTGTAGGCTTTCTTTACATGGAATTGAAGGTACAATCTAGATTGCTTTCCAGTATGATCTCGCATTCTAGATTCAATTCTTGATGATTGGATAAAAAATGCTACGAAGCAAAATTCTCCTTAGATCGCCGTGCCGATTAGCAATCGCCAACTAATGTCGATGGCTTGATCTAATTGTAATTGGGGGATTGTTGATCGCAACGGAAAATTGATGGAATGGAACAGCCCCGCACGTGCCATTGACGGCAGTCACATCCACGCCCGCACGCGTCGGCCACGACCGCGTCATCCGCGCCTTCATGCCGTGATCGCGCGTCTGAGAGGATCGATTCGATCCATCAACCACATGTGCCATGCATATTAAAGAAGCACCGGATGATTGATCGATCACGCGCAAGTGCTATATACATGAATCGATCAGACATCACGGCCATGCATATCAAGAATTCTTCTCCAATTATTTTATTCCTAAGAGCCTAATTTCCAGCATGCATATGGCGTAACTATCCAATTGCATTGGGTTGCCACTCGCGCGGCACCTCGCTCCGGTACGAGCCTCAACGATGACCAGTACATCGCCGGTATATCGCTCGCGGCACAACGATCTGCATGGAGGTGTGCCCTTGCAGGCCACCGCGTGCAGCACACGCCCACGGGCGCTCTGCGGCACCACCTGCAGGCCGTGCGACACCACATTGGTCCACGCCGCGTCACTGCTCTGGTCCTGCACAGACCGCACCACACGCGGCCGTGGCGCGCACACCGCCGCCAGCCACCGCATCGCAGTGCCGCCCCGTACGGCCGCCGAGGCGGTGGACCGCTCGCACGAACACTCCGGCGGCCACAGCCATGCAGCTGTGTGCACGGCTGTGCAGCCGGCCACGGGCTGAGCCGCCCCTGCACGGGCTGGCTGCCTGCGCTACCGCCGCCACCACACAGGCACCCGCCGCGCCGCTGACCGCCCCCGGACGGGCAAGTCCGAGCCGCTCCACCACTGTCCCGCGCCGCCGTAGCCCCCGCACAGGCACGCCTGCATGTGCACGCCCCAGCCGGCCGAGCCGTTCGCGCCGCCGCCCCATCGAGCCGCTCGCGTCGCCGCCTCGCGCAGTGCCGCCACCTTGCCCTGAACCCGCCGCCGTTGCCGCCACCGCTCGGGCGGTTAGGGCCTCTGACCCTAACCGCCGCGCCCCCCTAACGGATAGGAGGCCCACGATCAGCCCATGAAGGTTACAAAAAAAGGGGGGCGACATAGGCTGGTCTGACCGGCCCATCAGGCGGTCTGTGCGGCATAACCGGCGGTCTGACCGGCCCGATAAGCCGGTCTGACCGGCCAGGGCAGCCCGCGTGCGGCAAGTTTGCACGGAGGCCCCTAGAGTTTTATGTAATGACATGCATAATTTTTCCAGTACTAGAATTTTGCGCAGAAGTCCTTGAAGACCTTGGGATTAGCAGAAAATGTCCTTGGGAATCCGATTTTTGGATCAAATTTTGCATTTGAAGAATGTTTAACTTTATTATTATTTATCCTATGCTTTATGATTATTGTATTACTGTTTTTGATTAATTGTGATTGTTCGTATTGCTGCTAATCATTGGAAACAACAGTAGTTTACAATAATGCATAGAAAAGTACTGAAACGTTATGAGAATTTGTGTACCATTAATCATATTTTGTCCATGCCTGTTTACTTGTAGTAAATTTATGAATTCATCACATGGATAATATATGATGCCTTGTAGCGATAAAAAAGATGTTACGATAATTCTAGAATTTATGCCCCTGTCATGGAAGCACTGGTTAGAAGCAGAGGTCTCTCCTATGTATTTAGAGTGCCAACACTTGGAGATGAAATTTTATTTTTCAAGAATGACGACTCAAATATGTTGGCAATCCCACGAAACTCTATTTTCCGGGACCTAAAGAAAGGGTACATGATAGAGATCGACCCTAAGGTTATATTTGATACTCTCAGAATGCGTCATCACCTCCCCGAATTGGTGTGACCCAAACTGTACTAGTGAAATAACCTTTGCTCCCAAAGCTTTGCATATGTTACTGAATATAATCTCTTCATGAATGGTCTCATCTTAAATAATGTGGTCATGAATTCACATATGGAGAGATGATTGGAAAAGACCATATCCACTATGCATATGAATATGCTAACATGACAATAGATTTACATGTGAGAAAGCACAAGAAGTCATAATATTGAGAAGAATCTCAGGATTATCATGGCTTGTGAGAATCAGCAACAAACTTAAAGCAAATATTGTATGAGGAGACATAGGTCTATGTACTGCAGGATCTCCCAAGCCTCTTCTGGATTAATGGTTGCAAGCTCTTGGAGAGCAAATTCTTATGACGGTAGAAGTCCCGTAGACTTATGAATTTGTCAAGTATTTAAATTAATAACAAATTATGAATTTTTCTATCTAAAACCGTATCTTTTCCTATCTTTTCTCTTGCTGAATAAGAAACATGATAGGTAATGGTAGAACATGTTGCTCGTAACAACTCTTGCCTTAAGTAAAATCTGTGCCTACATACTCTTGATATCCACTAAAGCCTAGAATTGAGCGCTGATCCTTGAAAAAGATCGCCTAAGCTATTACCTTTGAATTTCCCCCCAATACACAAGTATTTCTCCAAGTAGAGATTTACTAAGTGTCATGGCCTGCATGCCAAACGAATATTGTATGCTAGCAACATATGATAGTAATACTTGCCCTAGAAGCAAAATGAATTTTGCAAATGGCTTGGCAAGGGGGAGGAATATGAAAAGAATGTAAGAAATGTGGAAGACAAGATCTACTATAGGCATAGATTCCTTGGCAATTTGTGTCATGATTTTCTCTCTCTCTCATGAACATAAAACATACACAATTTAAATAAGATACAAACTCTCAAATTGAATGAAGAGAGTATATCCATGAGTTGTATGTGATACTGATTTATCACACCCTGAAAAGACTTTGGATTACAGGGAACTACAATAGATACAGTCCACAACTTATCTGTAGACCAACCTAAATGCACATCCGCCCGCTCTCTAGGCTTAAAAGCCATAAGAGGGTAAGCAGGTACTTGAAAGGGGGAGATACACACTTAGCCTGTTAGCTATGGGACTATCTCCGGCATAAAAGTTATATCGCAGTCTCCGCTATATGGAATAGCGTGTGTGACCCTGCATAGAATCTTTTCAAAATATGAATACACAACTCATAACATTTCATATCTAAACCTCATCTCATTTGGTACTCGTGAAATTTCCAAGATTATATTGACATAGTCCCGCAGACTATGGAATCAATAAATTCCATAGTAATGTACGTGGTTCAAGCAAACTATGAAGTTGTATTGCTCCATATATAACTCGGGCTAGCAGCTTTGTACACAAATACCCTTTTCGCATGGGTATATATTTGACAACATCAGGGGGAGAATGTGCACCCCTGGTGAAATGATGTTGCTCAAATTAATAGCGTAAAATATGAGTACCAATGAAAGGCTAGCAACTATATGAGGAAACTGTGTTGGTTCATGCAAACTCACAGATGCTCGGTTAGCATTAGAAAACTAACCACATACTACCAAACATGAAACATAGAAAAGATATGCAAAGTATGCACTGTATTGCATCGAAACTATTGCCATATACCCAAAGACGTCTGGGGAGCAATACTTCGATACTCAAATTGCCTAGCATCTAGAGACGTCTAGGAAAAAGCGATAAGAGAAGAAGAAAACTTTGCCTATCTGCAATTGAAAAACCCGATAAGAAATTGGGATGCTTCGAAAGATTACCTAAATCAAAGAAACGGTGCACCACAGAACTCTTTCGGTTAAGGTACTGGAAAACTCTACTCATCTCTGATATGAAAATAGGAGAAGAGTGGAGGGAATATTAGTATCACTAAAAAGGGAAAGGCATAAGTCTACTGATGTCACTTATAGTATTTTGCCTATTGTCAGATACTAAAGTATCTAGTTGGGTCATATTTGAAGGCAATATGGGCATCAGCACTCCCTTCATACATGAAGAAGTATGAATGTGGAATTATGGAAGAAACAGCTAAAAGTAGCATAATGCCAATGAAAGAAGGCACCTGTTTCTAAGTGAATATTCTTTCCAGAGAAGCTATGGTAGCAAATAAATGAAAATAAGAAATGAAATGTTGTGACTCTATTCTGGCATACAGGTCATTGGATACAAGGTATTTGAAACCTAAAAGTATTAAAGAAATTTAGGAGAGAACTTTATGAATCCTCTTTAACCTGCAAGAATTGCAGAGTCATCTTCCATGAAGAAGAAAGCTTAGTAACATATGCAGTTACACAAATAGAGGAACATCCTTATATTGTCCACGCATATGGAAATGTGGCACTAATAGTGCAATACATGGGTAATGTAGGCACTAGCCTTTGTCCTGAAATAGAGCACTTTAGGATTTCGGACATACAGTTAAAGCATTACTTATAGTAATATGGAAAAATCCAACTTGAAACATATGAATGGTCTACTTATACGCTGAGTATAGGTAAAAGTCCAAGAATTTTTATGGACCCAACAAATATCAATAAGAATGTTGAAAAACGCTTAACCCAATTTAAATAGGACTCAAATGATATGCATTGGCAAGAATTGCTCAAAAGAAGAAGCATGCCCCATGGCCAACTCACGAGTTGTGTAGAGAAGCACTATGAAACATCGTGACCAAAGATTTATAATTGACAAACCGAAGTACGAGCCATGCAGCTCATGAAGAATGCAAACTCGATTTTCAAGACACATGTCATATGGAAATATTGTATTTGTGTCTAAGTGATTCGTGGGACAGCATCTCAGAATCACATTGAGCCATCTAAGAAATCTATGGTTCATGGGTAGTTGATTGGTCTAGGCAAGAGCATGAAGCCTGTGGCGCACTCATCTACCTTAACCCCTAAAATTATCCAAGCAGATAATGAAGCTCATGTTGCACAACTGAGTATGGTTATAATTGCACATTAATGATGTATATTGCTCCAGGATATGTCCACTCACATTATTCATGAATGAATTTAATGAAGTGAGGTAGATATACTGGAACATCAAGATATAGCTTACCACAATTTATAGAAATAATTGTGAAGGGCAATAATGAAGTTGAATGTTGTGTTTACCTAGAATGTATTCACACAACATTGCCCATAGTGTTTCTCCGGAAATGCAAAAGTTAGAGTATGGAAGTTCTAACGGAGGCCATCTCGAGGGAGCGCAAATACATGACACTAATTATCACATTTTGAATTATACAAGGTCATATAATTGATTCACTTCGAAGAATCAAGTGTTGATAATTATAGTGTTCAAGTTCTTTCTAGTCCCTTTCTTGAAATAATGTGGATTAAAAGATCAACTCCTAGAAAGGTTAGCTTAAAATGAATTTCAGCTATATATGTGCGGTGTTCAGGGGGAGCAAATCCCTGATTAGTAATATAACCTGAATGGTACACCTTATAGAAGCATCATTCAAAATTGATCAAGAATAGATTAATTGACTCGATAGTTGTACTCTTTTTCCCTTCAATGAGTTTTCCTAATGTTTCTCATTTGTAAGGTTTTTAATGAGGCAACTAGTATAATATGAAGCCACGTATGCAATGCACTCTTTCTCCAATTTTTCCCACTGGGTTTTTCGGAGTTTTGATGAGGCATTAGCATCACGTGATAAGTGCCCAAGGGGGAGTGTTGAGAAACCTTGGCTTGGTCCAAGGAGGCCAAGTCAACATCCACTTATTGGGCCCTTATCTCCTCTCCTCCCTTGTTCTATAAATAGAGGTAGTCTCTCATTGTGTGGATGACTTGTACATGAGAAGAGAAAAATGAATGAAAGAGAGCTCTACCCTACACCCTGTGTCTCCTTTACATTCATGTACTTGTATGTGATTATGCGTGTATGTACAATATCGTTCGTCCGAGATCATCGGACTACACTCGGTAGCGGTGGTTTCCTAACACGTGTCTCCGCCCATACCGTGCGGATCTCCGCTCTCCGCTCTCCTCGGCGCCCGCCTAATCTCGGCGCCTTGGCCGCGCGTCACGTGCCGACGTGGCCAGGGCTAAGCACGACGTTGTTAGAGATCGGTGCATCCTCCTTCGTAATTTCACCATATAAGTTGTTTTAAAATCTTGACCTCCATTGACAGAGAGGCGAACGACGTCTTTCACTTCTTTCACTTGAATCGACGCCTGATAGAATTTCCCCTTTTGTCGGTTCTTCTCAGGAGAACTTATGCGATTTAATAGTCGAGAGATGTCTTTGTCTAAATAAGTTTCTTAATATAATTTTTCTTTATAAAGAAATTTTTATTGATCTTCCAACTTGTGTATTAGACAAACGTACACAATCATAAAAGATAGCATATACTTATAACTATAAAAGATACAAGTTTATGGAATTCAACTAATCTGAACCATCTATCTTGGACTCTTGCAAATCCAACTTTAATATAGTAAATAATTGTAATTACTTCTATCTAATGCATAGTCAAAATCAGTTCAGTAACTCCTCAAACTCACATTTACTCATATTGCGTCACCACTTCTCCTTTAATCTTCTTTCCTTCCGTCTCCAATCGCACCTCTCGAAATCCACTGCAAAAAACATACATGATACGGTGCAAATTTAGAAATCTCTCACCGGGTGGGTTCAAATTATGTTTTTTTTATGTTGGTTACTTTGCATTCTCTAGACATATGTGTGAGGAATTTCTAAGTTTACATCGAACTATAGTACAATAGATAAGGTTTCTACATTAAAATGTGACTATTTTTTGAGTGTGATATGTAATGCACAATATGTGCACTACATGTGTCGGATTGCTAGTTACAAGCTCATGACAAAATGAAAAGAAGTCTATGCGGTTCAGAGACCAGAATCAATGCAAAAAAAAAGAGCTAGCTAAGGCATATTGAGGCCGTCGTCAGCCAGCCGTCTACATGACCTTTAGTTGTTTGCTCCGCTATAGAACTTTGGGTGTCTCAATCTTTTGATGAGAGCGATACCATCGATTTGGTGGAGACGACTTTGATGATCTAACTCCGGTAGGTTATTGACGATGTTGGAAGCACGACCAACCTAAACACAAGGTTCTAATCCCTGCAAGTAATTGAAGAACAAGCAAGAATTATGATACAACAATCTCAAATTGTAATTATGGATGAAGAACTAGATAAATTGGGGTTCCAAAAAGCGGTCTTGATCTGGTCGTTGGACACATACGAAGATACACGAAGTTGCAATATAGCAAACTTTTAACTAAATAAAATCCAAAACTAAAGATAGTGTCTAGGGGGTATATAAAGAGATGAGGTGGCGGGCAGGGGGGTGGGCGCATGACCCTTGGTCATACAAGGCTCATGGGCCCAAGTGGAGGTGACATAGCACCTTTAGACTTTGTTTCAAAAACATCAACAGACTGTTTTGGCAATTACGACAGGCTCATAAGGAATTTGAAGACGGGGTCAGATCCTGGAAAATATATGAGATAAGATTTCCATGAAGTCTAAGATTACCCAAATCGGAGTTCGTATGTCCGAGATATAGATGTTTGAAGTTAGGGCTATCTTAGCAATCCGAATCAGAGTCCAGAATTTTTGGAACTTGATCTTTAGTTCTTCTTGGACCAAAGGTGACGTGGAAAATCTTCTTGTACAACACTAGTTCATGTGGTATATGGTCATGGTCACATAAACTCCCTTCCCTCCTCCATTGTTCCATTGTTTGATCAACATGAATTTGTATCTTGAAATCTTGATCACCTCATCATCCCCTATGGTTTCCCCAAATTCCAACTTTCTGCAAGAACACCCAAGATCGCAGCAAATCGTCGCATGTGAAGACCACATGATTTAGATGAATTTTTTCTTATCAAAGATAATGCTATTACGGCATAACCAATTAGCCCAACAGAACCACAACCCAAATTTGCTGACATAGCCCTAAGACTTAATGGAGGAGGAAGGTTAAACACAATTTGAGCCGCTCTCCCAACAAAGCGAGCGATGTGACAATCAAAACGTAAGTGTTGGACCATCTTATCCTTATCACATAAACAATAAGATTGACTCCCATCCCAGTTCTGCTTTTTAAGTTACTCTTTCTGAGAATTACTCCTCCTCCCCCTATCTCGGAGCCTACATACCATTGAAAAATAGTCTTCAATGGTACTTTTAGTTTCCACAAATGCTTATGTTGAAACTGTGCTTGTGAGTCCATGAGTACATATGAAAGAGCATCTAGGCCCCTAAATGGTTTTGATGGCTAATGGCAACCCAAACTGAGATCTAATATTTACATTGAGTGTAAGCAAGAAGATTAGGTTTCAGGAAGAGGTTTCATCTATGAAAGGATAACCACTAAAAGTACAAAGGTGTTTTTCCAAGACAAGGAGATAGCTGTGCTAGGCAGTTATGCCACAGCTGTGAAGAAGCCGGTGCTATCTAGGAGTTACAAGCAAGGTGATGGTTGCTTGATGCATCAAGAGCCTTGACTACAGTTGGTGGAAGCTGAAGCCTAGATTTGCTAGTTTTCTTGAGTCCTTAGGAAACACCTGTACTACCAAGAGGGATGAAGTTGCAATTACTTTTGGAAGTTCTTATGCTCAATGCTCAGAGTGTTGGACAATGACACTGATGCCTTGAGGTCAATGGCCCTGTAACAATAGTTTTGCACAAGTGTGAAACTGGGTTGTGCTAGTACACTGCTGTGCTAGTTTCCTAAACCCTAGAGCCATAGTTACCTGTGTGGCACAGCTGTGTCACAGCTGAACAACTGCTCTATGACTCAGGTACACCTCTGTGTCAGGGGAGAGCTTGAAAATACTAAGGGAACTGCACTGCAATGGTTTGTCTGCTGCGTCAGAAAACTATTGGAGATTCTCTCCTGTTATGCATCAGAGTTAGTTGTGTGCGCTGAGGGCATGTAATGTGCGAAGATCGGGCTGAGTAGTGAGTCTACGTCAGTTAGGGTTTCACCTGTGTCAGCCACCGGTGACACATGTGTCGGTCTGTCTGAAGCCTTGTTACCGTTGTGCGTTGTGGTTAACTGTGTCATCGGTGCCGGTCACAGGTGACTCACTTAATCCTACGTGGCATGAACGTAACGGTCAGGTGCCTACGGACCCTATATATAGGTGTCAGAATATTATTCTAGCAATACTGAATGCGGGGCAGCGTACGCACAGCAGATCTAGATGGGTGCACACGGGACACGATGTTTAGACAGGTTCAGGCCCTCAAGAAGAGGTAATACCCTACGTCCTGTGTTGGTGGATGATATTGATGTATCCCGTATGAGGGTATGTATCTATGCCTATGATCAGATGATCTGAGAGCTCTATTTTTTGTCGACCTATCCAGGGATCCCTACCCGGCCTTATATAGGCGGCCGGGATAGAGTTACAAGAGTCCGGATCGGCTTACAGATATGTTTCCTAATCGATTACAACTATCACCCGGGATTCTGGGCAGGTACGTGTCCATGTCTTGTACTCCAAGTCAATAATGCGCCCCTGTGTTGTAGTCGGACCCCGAGTAGTCGGCCTGGCCCACCCTATGCCCGGATGGCCAGCTTTATCCTCCTTGACGATACCTGGGTGCTATGTCATCGTCAGTAGGCCGACTAGGATAGTCGGGCGGAGGCTCTTTTGTCTTCTGTAGTATTCGCTCTGGGGGCACGAACAGTGCACCCAGAGGGTGTAGCCCCGAGCCTCTACTCTGTTCGAGGAACCGAGTGGAGGGTCTTCAATGACTCTTCCCGAGTAGCTGGATTACTTGCCTTTCCGTAGATTTCACTCTGGGGGCACGAACAGTGCACCCAGAGGGTGTAGCCCCCGAGCCTCTACTTGGTTCGAGGAACCGAGTGGAGGGTCTTGATGATTTTCCCCCCTTCGACTGACTCGGCCAGCGCAAGGCCGAGTGCTCGGCAGCTTGAGGTGGAGAAAGACGCCACCAAGCCCTCTCTGAAGAGAACTCAGGACGCCGCCGCTGGTAAGCCCCCGACTCATGTCTGCTCAGTCGGAGCCTGCCGAGTAACTTTGCTGCCGACATTGCTGATGAAGAGGTCCCCGTGCTGATGGAGAAAGCCCAATCGGTGGATACCAGTGCTGATAGCGTTGCCCTGAAAAAGTAGGAAGAAAACACATGAACCGTTCCATATACATGTGAAGTACTCAGGAAGGCTAAGTGTAACTTGATTATGCATGTTTTGGTTAACTTGTTCTGTGTTTATTAACCCCTTCTTTCGTAAAAATTCATTTGTGTGTAAGTTAGCCTTTTGTGTGTGCTCTTGCCGACCCGTCGTAGCCCCCATTGCGTAGAGATTAGCCATGGGCTGTTTCCCGTGTAGCGCAGGGTTATGACGTAGACCAGCGATCGAAGACGAAGAGTTACGCGGGGCTATTTACACAGTACTAAAATAATTGTTGAAAGAGAAGAGCCCGAGTGCGCTTAGGCGCACTTGTGGTGATGTAGCCCCCGAGTGTTCGCTATGCATGGCCGTGGGTGTACATAGCGGGCCAGTCGGAAACCCCAAGAGTTACTCAGATAGAGCAAATAAAATGTTTATTCATTTAAAGTATGAAAGTACAAAATTTAAGCATAGAAGCGACTTAGTTGTTCAATGTTTCAGGCGTTGGCGATGAGGTTGCCGTCTTTATCCTTCAGTCGGTAAGCCCCCGGGCATAGTCGGGCGGCAACATACGGTGCAGCTGAGTCCGCCATGAAGTCCTCCCGAGAAGGATGGTGGCTTCCCGAACTCTCGAAGTCGTCCGAGTCGTAATCGAGGACGGGTAGAAGGGACTCAATCGTACCGACCAGTCGGGATCCCTGCTCGACAGGTGAAGACCCATGCCCGAGCAGTAGATCCATCTTTCGCGTGACCTCGTCCTTGGAGATGGCCACCGAAGTCATCCACTCCGACGAGAGTCCGAGTGGGAAGGCGGTGAAGCCTCCGCCGACTGGCTGGAAGCCGAGTCGCAGAGGTGAAGCTTGCCGAAGCCACTGGCTCGAACGAGAGTCCGGGTGAGAAAGGTGATGAAGCCTCTACCGATTGGTCGGGCGCCGAGTCACAGAGGTGGAGTTTGCCGAGCTTGTCGACGATGAAATCAAGTTTTCCGAGTCAGAAAACCTGTCCAGGATCAGCGACGGAGTCCTGGGGGCCAAAACTCACGACCCGACCAGGAGCGAAGTCGCCATTGCCAAAGAAGAAACCCGTCTGGATCTGTTCAGATGGATCTATGCGCACAGCCCCTACCTGGCGCGCCAACTGTCAGAGTATTATTCCGGCAATACTGAATACGGGGCAGCGTACGCACAGCAGATCTAGATGGGTGCACACGGGACACGATGTTTAGACAGGTTCAGGCCCTCAAGAAGAGGTAATACCCTACGTCCTGTGTTGGTGGATGATATTGGTGTATCCCGTATGAGGGTATGTGTCTATGCCTATGATCAGATGATCTGAGAGCTCTTTTTTTGTCGACCTATTCGGGGATCCCTATCCGGTCTTATATAAGCGGCCGGGATAGAGTTACAAGAGTCCAGATCGACTTATAGATATGTTTCCTAATCGGTTACAACTACCATCCGAGATTCTGGGAAGGTACGTGTCCATGTCTTGTACTCCAAGTCGATGATGCGCCCCCGTGTTGTAGTCGGACCCCGAGTAGTCGGCCTGGCCCACCCTATGCCTGGATGGCCAGCTTTATCCTCCTTGACGATACCCGGGTGCTATGTCATCGTCAATAGGGGACCAGGGGAGGTCTTG